>JAEQML010065563.1:0-20818 GCA_016904865.1 Pissodes strobi
GCCCGTGTGCGGTGCACGCTTTGCACGCCCGCTTACGGCGGCCCTGGACCCGATAACAATTATTGGTCCTTTACCGGTCTAAATATCAACGCTGTGGAGAAGTTAGGATACGGCCTGTAATACTCTCAAGCAACCCATTTGAAGAAAGAAGGCAATGCACTTGACAAATGGGAGACGCAGAGCAGAAGTCCTCGACGTTCAAGTCGGTATCCACACATGATGGCATAATATTTATGATAAACTTTCTCGAAGCAAGAAGTGTACCAGCACAGATTCGAGAAGAGAACAACTTCGACTAGAGATAGAAATCAAGAAAAAAGAAATCCGGCTTATTTTTTATATACCACAAGATTTACCAGTTTTTGATGGCAATCCAATGGAATGGCCAAATTTCCTTTTTTCTTATCGAAATACGACAGCTATTTGTGGTGAAGACAATTTATGTCGCTTACAAAAGGCTTTGAAAAGTCATGCTAGAAACATTGTTGAAAGTTTACTTATTTTACCTTCAAATGTAAATAATATTATAGAAATTTTGAAGTAAAGATTTGGACGACGAGAACAAATTATTATGGTATTAGTAAATAAAATAAGGAAATTTCCTTTTGTAAAATCAGACAGGTTAGATTTACTAGTACATTTTGCGGATGAAGTTAAAAATGTGACTTTAATAGATAGATCAAAATCTAGCAAGCGAATTGGAACTTGACGGACCTAGAGCAAAATGGTTCAAGTATAGTAAGTTGTAATATCGCGGAACCAGGAAGTACAAAGGAGTATCAGCTACGGCACATAAGAACGATAGAAGACATGTCACTGCCTTGTCAAACGGTAAATATGGACAATGTTTTCGAAAGATACCCATATTTAAATAAAAATATAAATTTACAATCGTTTAACAATGCTAAACCACTTTTACTTATTGGACAGGATAGTTGGCCACTTATAATTAATCGAAAAACTATTACAGATCCTTGGAACTGTCCAGCTATAAGTAAAACTCTATTAGGATGGACAATTCACGGAAATATACATCCAGACGTTGGGAAGAGGCAAGAAGAATTCCGAGTTAATCACATAAGACATAGTGAAAAGGATGACCTCGACCTTTTACATGACATGGTTAAGAAACAATGGCAAATAGATAGTTTTAGTCTAGATAAAGTTAACACAACCATGTCAAAGGAAGATGTAAGAGCTCAAAATATTTTGCTTAGAACAATGCACCGTAACCAAACTGGAGACAGGATGGAGACAGGTTTACTATGTAAGGATGAAAATATTACTTTGCCAGAAAGTAGGACAAATGCTCTTAAGAGACTGACCTCTACAGAAAGAAAAATGGACAAGGACAAAGAATTTGGACAGCTCTATTGTAAGAAAATTCGTGACATGGAAAAAAAAACAATACATTCGCAAGTTGTCGCAGGAAGAAAGTCAAATAATTAACCCACGGACCTAGTAGTTACCGCATTTTTGTGTTACCGATCCAAAATAGCCCAACAAAATGAGAATTGTATTTGATGCTGCTTCTAAGTTACATGGATTAAGTTTAAACGACACTTTATTAACAGGACCAGACATTTATAATTCTTTGTTTATAATTTTAATAAATTTTCGAATTTAAAAAACTGCCTTTTCTGCAGACATTAAAGAAAGGTTCGCCAAGAGGATCAATGTGCTCAACGAATACTATGGAGGGGAATGAACCGAAACAGGGAACCAGACATATGAAATGGGGTAGTGTTCTTTGGATCAACATGTGGACCTTGCCTTGCTCTTCTCACCTCCTGTGTTCTGTATCTCAGAAAGAAGAATCGAGGCTTTCGAATTAAGCAATAATAAGTATCAAAGAAGATATTTGTTCTAATTTAGATGTAACCGATTTAATTAGAGAATTTGCAGTTAAAAAGGCAAGAAAAGTCAATTTTAACTTGTAAACCCGTTTAGCTGGCTTAGATATATAAATTTTATTTTAATTACGTTTTCATTTTTATGTAAATAAATAATTATTTACAATTTAACTTTAAAAAATGTTTTTTTTTTATTAATTTTTGCAATTTGAAATGGGATAGCCAGGACAAGTGCGTCACACGTCACAAAACCTGCATTGAAATTATTCCAATAAGGTCAAGACAAATTTTGTGAAAATACTCTGCTTGCTCAAGAAGCTGCAGTTTAAGGAAGGATTTCCTGAAGCTGTTAAAGCAATCGTTGATGATCACTACATGGGCGATTATCTGGGTAATACGGACAGTGAAGCGGAAGGTATTCAGCTTATTAATGATATAATAAACGTTCATAAAAGCGGAGGTTTCGTCATTTGTAATTGGATTTGTAATAGTGACTTAATCTCATCTAAAATTGACATGAATTTAAAAGCAGATAAAGAAAAAACCTTGGACAATTTAAAGGTCTTCTACTGAACGTGTTCTTGGAGTATGGTGGAACCCTAAAACAGATACCTTTGGATTTGAAACAAAATTTTACAAAATAGATAAAAGTATATTAGAAAATAATAGAACACCCACTAAACGTGATATTTTAAAAGTGGTAATGTCAGTTTTTGACCCTTTAGGATTTCTAACAAATATTTTGATTCGAGGAAAAATTCTATTACAAGAAACTTTCCAGAACAAGTTGGGATGGGATGATAAAATTCCAAACGCTTTATATGAAAAATGGATTGTTTGGCTTGAAAATTTAAAAAGTATTTTTAAATATTAAATACCTAGACAATATTTTACCCTAGATCGACACATAGGTATACAACTTCATATTTTTACAGACGCTTCAGACAAGTTATATCGTGCAGTAGCTTATCTTAGAGTACAAATACACACTCAGATTCAAGTGCCATTTGTAACTTCTAAAGCAAGTGTGGCTCCATTAAAACCTTTAAGTGTACCAAGCTTAGAATTACAGGGCGCATTAATGGGTGCCAGAAGAGGAAGTTTTCTGAAAGAAAGTATGAAATTAAATATTTCAAACATTTTCTATTGGACGGGTACAAACAGTTAACGCTTTTATCGCCCTCTATATTGGATCAGATCTTAGACAGGACGTTTTAAAGTGTTTGTGGCTCAGAGACTTGGCGAAATTCAAGTTTTATTTAACCCAACACAATGGAGATATGTACCATCAAAACTAAATCCAGCAGACGAAGCAACAAAGAACAAGGATCTGGACTATACGGAGAATGGTATATGGTTATCTGGACCTAAATTCTTAAAAGAGGATTCTCATAACTGGCCTCAAGAAAGTTTAGCAGATCACTATAGATTGTAACGCAATGGAATACAAAACAGATATTGTTTTAATGACTTCAATTAAAGAAAATAGTGAGACACCTGATCCGCAAAGATTTTCAAAATGGAACAGTTAAGACGTAGCACGGCTTATATGCTGAGATTCATAAAGAATCGTAAAAAAAGAATCAACTTCAACATGTTTTAGGAAAGGATGAACTACAAGAAGCAGAAGTACTATTATTTAAAAAAAATCAGAAGACAGTTTTTCGGAAGAATTAAAACATCTTCAAACTAAAAATTGCGTTCAGAAAAACAGTCGAAAAGGAAGACTCGAAAATTTAATAGACGCAGAAGAGGAGTTTAAACATCCAGTTATTTTAGACCCAAAACATTACATTACTAAAGAGAATCCATCACACCAAAACAGATATACATGTGTTTGGGTACTTCCTTATAACAGAAGTTGACGACTTCCTAATCATAAAAGCAACACCCATTCCTCTAAAAATCACGCCAAAGGCATACTGGATTTTGGAGGTACCTAACAACAAACTTGCTGTAAACTACAACAGACAGCTCTATTTTGAAATCAGCGAACAAGATTTCCATGACTGCATCACATAGACTACGATGTCTATGTTTGTGCTCCAGTAACAACACGAAGCATCGAGAATAGTCCGCATTGTGTGATTGATGAAATGTATCAACGAACAGAAAACACATGCGACACTCAAGAAAACCAGCTGCAATCCCTGATTTGGAAGCAACTTATATTACCCAATGCTTGATTATTTATCTCACCATCAAACGCAAGGGTTGCAATTATCTGCGATGGAATAAGAGATTAAATCACATTAAACTATACAGGAATTATTGAGATTTCCCAAAACTGTTTTGTAAAAACGAGCAAAAACATTAACTCCAAAAAGAAGCGAGACTATATCAGTACGTAAAACTATGTTTAAACCTGCCAGGATTAACCTAACTAAATTACCTCGCTCTGCTAAAATCCATTTAAGCTCAGATAAAGAACCAGTAATCACTGCTTCTGGAAGCCTGGACACCCTCATGGAGGAAGAAGTAGAAATCGACCATGAACTGACAGAGACCAAATGGAGTTCACTCAATAATACAGTAATTAGCAGCACCACGATTTCTGCAGTAGCCGTATTAGCTGCAATTATCAGTGGACTATGGTATTATAAACGGCAAATATATCACCACAAGCCACTTACTCGAAATAGAGAAGAGGTTGATCGGGGTATAGAATTAGACACCTCCCACATCTACAACGATCCAGCCAACCGCCACCAAGATCAGTAACAACCCCTATTTTACACATAAGCAGCATTCTCGAACCTACACGCCCTTGGGAACCATCACAGTCCCGGCCGCCAGAATGTCTAATCTCCATTAGCCATTTCTTGCCGCCCTGTATAATTATTCTCCAACGAAAATAAAGTTAATCATTTCAAACAAGCATGACGTATTAAGTCTGCTGAGACCGCATTCTAGCTGTGCGTCGACCCAGAAAAATGCACTGCAGCAAATTACACAAGAAGCAGGTCACCGGGTTAACAATTAAATAATAACATAATATCATCATTTTTATATACATGTACAGGGTGGCTCGAATTCGTGTCTATGTATGGGGATCTCGAAAACCGTAAGAGATACAGTGTCGGTCAAATTAAGGCAAAATTGCGCATTTAGGTGCCTAGCAATATGCCGTTTAGAAAGTTTTGAAATTCCGAGTATTTCCGGAGATATCCGGAAAAAACCGAAATTTTGAAAATTCGTTTTATTTTTTTCCTGGGCTTATTTAAAAACGGATTTCAAAATGAATTACACTTTTGCATTGCCACTTTTTCCGCTCTATCCAATGATGTTATCCAGTTTGAAATCCAACGTTTCGTCTTCAAGGGATCATCATCAACTTTCTTTTTTTAAATACGAACTTTATTTTTTTTTATCGTTTTTCAGATGGTATTGGCGTTATTAATATGACTATGTGTTTTTTTTATTTTTTTTTATTATCTTTTTTTATTTTTATTATTATTTTTTTAATTATATATTTTGTTTTGGCGTAATTTTAAATAATTTAAGGTAGGTACTTTTGAAATTCTTATATGCTATAAAAATATTTTATTTTGTTTTTTTTTGTATTAAGTGGAAAATTGGAGCGTATTAAAAATAAAAAATAGTAAAATTATTTCTTACGAGAATATGGCCATGAACTATTACTCAAACAAGTTGCTTACTGGAAAGATAAAATATTCCCAACTTTTAACCAATTAAAAAATTTATTAAATAGAGAACATCAACAATTTATAATCATTCGACGTGATACTATAGGAACTTTGATGGAAAAACACCTATTGGAATTTTGCTTATAAATAAAATGCACTAAGCAACTTGTTTGAGTAATAGTTCATGGCCATATTCTCGTAATTTTATTATTTTAAATTTTTAATATGGGCTCCAATTTTCCACTTATGCAAAAAATAAATAAAATATTTTTATAGAATATGAAAATTTCAAAGTACCTACCTTAAATTATTTAAAATCACGCCAAAGCAAAACATATAAAATAAAAATAATACAAAAATAATACAAATTAAAAAAAAATAAAAAAAAACACATACTCATATTAATAACGTCAATACCATCTGAAAAACGATAAAAAAATTAAAGTTCGTATTTAAAAAAAGAAAGTTGATGATGATCCCTTGAAGACGAAACGTCGGATTTCAAACTAGATAGCATCATTGGATATAGCGGAAAAAGTGGCAATGCAAAAGTGTAATTAGATTTGAAATCCGTTTTTAAATAGGCCCAGGAAAAAAATAAAACGATTTTTCAAAATTTCGGTTTTTACCGGATATCTCCGTAAATACTCGGAATTTTAAAACTTTCTAAACGGCATCTTGTTAGGCACTTAAATGCGCAATTTTGCCTTAATTTGACCGACACTGTATATCTTACGGTTTTCGAGTTCCCCATACATAGACACGAATTCGAGCCACCCTGTACATATGTTTATAGTATTTAGATTAGGAACTTTTTTGTATAAATACGAATCAAATAGTTAAATAAAATGAGTACAAACCTAAAGCTGTTTCACTCAACTACTCCCTTTGAAACCCTTCAAAGGCTACTTATTCTACATGTCTAGAAAATGCCCTACTACAGTCTACATTAAATTAAACTATCAAGGGCTGACTAGACATTGTATGTTTAAAGTAAAAAACACTTTTGAAAAATCCAAGGTAGTCGAATTATTTTAATAGTAATGACAAGTTGGAAAAACATGCAAGTTATTGCGAAATTTTGGCAAAATTTGGACGTAGTCTCCAAAATTATGCACATCGCCTGCAACGCATTTTGTGGTGAGGGGTAGCGAGCATTTTTTAAAAATCTAAAGGGGTCGTGAATAAAAAAAAGGTTGGGAACCACTGTCTAGCTGGAATATTACTAGACGGCCATATTCCTCGTAAAAAGTTGCTCTAGAAATGTTTGTACAGATTTTAGAAATGTTTATAAATAAAAAGTTACTAGATATTTTTTCCTAAAATGTATCAGAATCAGAATCATGTTTATTTTCATTTTTACATTTGGTATGCTTAAAAGCTAGTCACTATTTATGTAAGTTTGTGTGTTCTCGTTACACGAGTTTCTGTCGCACTTGTTTAGGCGATCGCACTCGCGAACTAAACACCCCACGACTTACGGGCTGGTGTCGGCCCTTCTAGTGGCTAGCTAACCAGCGGTCAAGTGTCTGTAGTTACATGGGTAATAATACCCTTCAACTAGATTGCAGTGTTCGTTGCCTGTTAGGTTGTTGTGCTCTGAGGGAGCTTTATTGCAGTGTTTCTCAAGCTAGCTTTAACGCAGGAAAAAATTTACTAAAAGAAAAAAAAAAACCTGCTTCAAGTTTACACGAACAGACGGCACAGACATGTAACACGGCTATATACAGATATATACAAGATATATACAATATACACATATGTACAAGTATTTGACTATGGATGTCAATTTCGGGGGTATGCATCTACAT
Source organism: Pissodes strobi (assembly GCA_016904865.1). Lineage (NCBI taxonomy): Eukaryota > Metazoa > Arthropoda > Insecta > Coleoptera > Curculionidae > Pissodes > Pissodes strobi. The sequence continues at coordinate 7,312 of JAEQML010065563.1, forward strand.
ATATAACCATATCTGAGTGTATACGTCGTGTGCCCGATGGGCTGGATATAGCATATGGCCGCTCCGGAGCACGTAGAAGTTGCCTGCGGGGAAAGCATACGCGGCGTCATGGCTGTGGCGAGTGATGCAGCTGCCTTGTTCTGTATGTATAAGTAGTTTGCGAGAGGCTCCGCCCCCAGCCTATCCGGGTGGCTCCTCCCACAGCGTTAATCGTTTCTTTTTGGTTTAGGGTCATTTTTGGGTGCTGCGTTTGTGTGTCTGTCTGCATTTTGTTCAATGTGGTTCAAATTAATTAGCCCATGTAGTTGTCAGTTTAGGGAGGTCTTAGTTCTTGATAGAACAGGTCCGTGTGTTTGTAGAGTGGTCCATGTTTCAGTCTGCGTAGTGGGTGGTGTCGTAGGTTGGCGATACCTGCGGTCACTTCTGATCTCCTGATATCGTAGTCAAAGAACTTACTAGCAACTTTATTAATGTGTTGGTCAATATAATCTATGTTGGCCATGTCGTGAAGCTCTGCAACGCGTACCCTGTCCCACAATGTCAGGGAGAAAGCAGCCCGCAGGTACCTGTTCTGTATGGTCTGTATGTGTTTCAAGTGTGTCTTTGCTACCGAGCACCATACTGGCGAACCGTAAAGTAGCGTCGGTCTAATAATGGCTTTGTATATCGTAAGTTTGTTAGTCGGGCTCAAGTAAGATCTGGTTCTGATGAGTGGATTCAGAGATTTTTGCGTGATTATGTTTTTAGCCCTTATAACCGCGATGTGCTTGGAAAATAGGAGTTTACGGTCGAAAACTATCCCAAGGTACTTGACTGGATCTTTCGTCGTGATTGCCGTGTTGCCTATGATGACAGGCGTCATATCGACGTTACGTTTCCAAGACAAGATACCTAGTTCTGTTTTCGCCGTATTTAGGGAAATTTTCCAGTCCCTATAGTAAGGGGTTAGGAGGCTGAGGTGGTCTACGAGGTTTTGTTTTGCTACCTGTACGTCTGATGACTGTGAATATATCACTGTGTCATCAGCGTACAGGGCAAAGGATGTTGCGGGATGAGAAGGAAAGTCAGCTATAAAATGACTGAATAATTGCGGCGATAAAACTGTCCCCTGAGGGGACGTGATGCGTCTCGGCCTCGAAGTGTCGCCATTGACACGGACCGAGAAAGAGCGATTCGAAAGGTACGACGCAATGAGGGATGCTAGATGTAAGGGCATTCCGTGAATAGCAAAAAGCTTGTATATTAGCCCATTGTGCCATACCTTATCGAAAGCTTTCTCTATATCGAGAAGTAACAGCGCCGTTGCCTTGCTTCCATTGAATCCATTGAGCGCTTCTTGCGCGATTTTCGCTGCGAGCATAGTTGTACTATGTCCGCAGCGAAAACCGAACTGCTCCGGTGGCAAAATCCGCAGATTTTCAACAACGCTGCTCATTCTCGACATTACGAGTTTCTCGGTAACCTTGCCCAGCGTATCTAGAAGATAGGGCGATACGAGGCGGTGAGCCTTGCATCTTTGCCTGGTTTGAGAAACAGTATTATCACCGCTTTCTTCCAGGGAAGCGGAAAGTGTTGCAGGCGTAAAATAGCATTTATAATGTGCATAAGGTGAATGACGGCTTTATTCGGCATGTTCTTGAGAAGAATATACGGAATGCCATCAGGACCGGGGGCTTTGTTTCCGGGTAAGCGGGCAAGAGCTTTCTTGATGTCAAGAGGGGTGACCAGTAGCTTATCTAGCACCTCCGGGGCGATTGGATACTTGGTGGATGTGAAGCTATCCACGGCAGTGTCGACATAATCGTGAAATGGCGTGGTGTTAGGTGACTCGCTGAAGACGCTCTCTAGGTAGTCCGCAAAGGCCTCTGCTTTCCCGGGATTATCCGTGATTAATTCGCCACGATGGTGTATTTCCGGGAACTCCACAGCGCCTCTGCGAACACGCCTAGCGAGCTTCCACAGCGAACCATCTTCACGACTAATGGTGTTAACGTACTTCATCCACATTTTGTTTTTATGCTCTGCAATCTGAGCCTTAATCGTTCCCGTCAGTGCTATTACGCGAACACGGTCGTTGTTAACCCTTGCTCGTTGCCACCTACGCCGGATACGGTTGCGGGATGTGATTAGGTTAAGGATGTGATCTGGGAGTGTGTCAGCAAACGGTCGCTTGGTGACACGAGGACAGATTACGTCTCTGACGTGCTGGATATTGTTGACTAAAGCTTGCACCTCGCTCTCAAGTTCTGGGATAGAGTCTATCTGTCGTGGAATAACTGTTGCTTGATTGAGCCTCGCACGGAACTCCCTCCAATCGAGATTTTTGTAAGACAGGATAGTTTCCTGTGCTATTTCTAGTCTAGTAAATAGACTAATCTTGATTGGAAGGTGGTCCGAGTTGAGTTCATCCAGCTCAGTGAGCGCTGAAGCGTTGGTTATTCCGCGAGTGATAGCTATATCCAGGAACGAAGGCGTTGGAAAATACGGCGGATAGTATGTAGGATTTGGAGTTTGATGGTACGACAGATCGATATTTTGTTCCACTAACCTGTAAAGCAGGCGTCCGCTCGTGTTGGAAGAACCACGCCAGTTCACGTGCGATGCGTTGATATCTCCCAACAGGAGCGTCTTCCTGCCAGCAGGTAGCAGTTCAAGAATATCTTCTTCCTGGAGGCGGAGACCCGGAGGTGAGTATGCGCCACCGTCGAGTTCGAGTGCTACGTGTTCAATGACTGTCCTCAGTCCCAGGACCCTTTTATAACGGATTGACCTGCGAATCAGACAGGCCACGCCTCCTCCGTTTCGATCGGGCCTATCAAATCTCAGTATGTGTCTGTCGTAAAATTTCAACCTGAAATCTGCATTAATTTTGGTTTCAGGTAAGAATATTATGTGAAAGTTAGGATTATTATAAATGAAATTTCTAAATTCTCCGAGTTTGGAGCGAATGCCATTACAATTCCACGAAAGAACGTTAATAGGCATTGTGCCATTATATGCTATATCCATTAAAGTCCTCGGTGAAGAATTTCATCGAGGCCTGTAGTATCTCCAACCTGTTTCCTTGACAGGATTCGAGTAACTTAGCATAATCATTTAAAGCCCGTATGAGTTTGTTAAAATCGATTAAATTGTTTATGCGATTTACCGCGTTTTGTAAGTCGCTCATATTATTAACTATATTGTTAGCTTGTATTGATTGAGATTGAGATTTTGAGTTTATTACAGAATTTGTGTTAGCTTGTACGTTATGAACTTGACCCTGGTTACTAACCTGTACGTTTTTTGAGATAATTTGTGGGGGTTGGTTCCTCTTTTGTAGGGCGGGGTAGTGCTTCTGGTATTGCCTCGCCGATTCTTCTAAGTTGGTTTGGCTGTTTTTCTGCCAAGCAGGGTTGACGGGAGGTGTTGCAGGCTTGAACTGCTGTTTTGCTGGCTGGTTGGTTGGCTGTGTCTGTTGAATTTTGAACAAATACACAGGGCATAGTACACTTATGGCCCTGTGTTCGCCGGGACAGTTCGCGCATTTCACATAGTCATTATTGCACTCAGTTATTTGGTGAGGTTCTGCACATTTCGACCAGGCCCACTTCCTTTGGCAATGCGACATCGAATGTCCGTGGCCCTGGCACCTTTTGCACTGCATAATTGTTTTTGTGGCACGGCGATTCTCCCAAGATATACGTATAGTCCGTCGGAAAGCCCGGTCTAGGATGCACAGAAAAAAAACCGAGGTATAACCAAATGGGACCTTCACCATTTGAAAAAGCATGTTTTTTTACATAGAAAATGAAAATTGACGACTCTCTCCATTGGTCGCGACCAAAGATATAGGCAAAAAACTGAAAAAAAAGGATTTTTTATTTTTTTTAGTTTGAACACTCATAACTATTTTTCCAAAGAAGGTAGAACAACAATTTTTTTTAAGTTTTATTCCTCATTCAATTTCCATTCTTTTGGTATATACTACATTAAAAAAAAATGTAAAATTATATTAAAAAAACAGTAATATTTTAAAAAGACAACAAATTGCCAATATTTTTTTAAACTCACCTCGCCATAACTTTCTTATGCAAAGCGCTATTTAAATGTTTTTTTTTTCAAAAACTGCGCAATCTAATGCTCTTCATTTTGTCTCGATTAACTTGTGGTCTATTCTAATGAATAAAACCTGTAGCGGCTTTTAAACGTCGGGACGCGTGCCTCTGCGTCGGGCTGGACGGCTGTTTTTTTCCATCGCGATCGACCGCTGCTCTTCTTTCACCCACTGCCGCGTTAATGTTTTAAATACAAGTTTTCATTAGTAATTTGCACCATGGAGTGAGGGTACATCGTAAGTCGTTAACTTTCTTCCAAAATATTCTAATACTTCAGAAAAATAATAGATAATTGTGGTATACATATATTATTAATTAATTAAAACAAATTATCGAAAAATGTAACGTCATCAGTATCTCCAGCTTCAGTTTGATTTTCTTCAAGGTCGCGATTAATATTAATGCAATTCATTTTGCCATTGTCTTCCCTGTATAAACAATGGTTTTGCCTTTGCAATATGAGCTACAAAATACCCCTTCTTTTTTACACTGACATTTTTGTGTGTTGCAGATTTTGTCATTGCATAATAAGGAAGTAATTTGCCGTATATCTTCTGGAACTGGAGATTGAGGCATAATTTTTAGAACTATAAAATTGTCCTCATTTAAAGTCCATCCATATAATAAGGGATCATTTTTGGTTACCTCACCAACATGACTATTGACCCATATAAATGACTGATAATATGACCTAAAATTACACATAATAATAAAATATACGTATATCTATTATGAATTTTTGCTTTATAAATTCACCTAAGTACATGTAGTTTGAAACTATCTTCTGTAGACGGCAATTCCTGAACTTGTTTTTTGCTCTCATTTGTAAGGTTTAACAGAATTTCAATCAGATTATTTGCATTTTTATTTTTGTATAAAAAACTTACAAATCTTATGGCAAACTTTATTCCTTCTTCTGGCGCCAGTTCAGCAAATTTGTGAGTGCCGCAATTTTTATAGTACACTTTCCAAGCCTGCTTTTCCTATTTTAAAAAATGAACTGGGCGTATCACATTCTGTCAGGCTGTGAAAACTTGGTAAGCCTTCACATGCCAATTTGCCAATGTTTTTTGAGATGACGTGAATAGGAATATATCGCTTTTGGTTAGTTGTCATATTTGTGTGACCAGCTTCCACAAATATTTCTTTGGCATTAATATTACTTAGATTTTCGTGAGTAGCATAATAATAAATTAATAGTACTAGAACATCAGCGTCATCACACTTTACGACCAGTTGACCGTTTTTATTGGAGGATACCATGTGGAAAATAATCCTTCTATCAGCTTCCTCGTGATTGCTATAAAAATGTGTTTCTTCCGCAGCGACATGGTTTGTATTTTCCGGATAGTCACTTTGATTCTTCTGATCTTCTTCTTTCAAAACCGGTGCCGGCCGGCAGCGCTCGTTTGTTTAGCTCATATTTTATATTTCTTGTGCTAATATTATTTCGAATATCAGATTTTCTGATATTTTGCATCAGCTGCAAATAAATCTGCATAAAACTATAAACTGCCTTGTATTTCAACATCTCTTAAAGCATCAATTTTTTTTTCTAGTTTTAGCACCCGTTCCTGTGCAAATTGCAACTACAGGGTTTCTCTTTATGTGCCTGATTTACCACAAATCAAACATTTTTTTTTTTATATATGACTGCTCTTTTGGTTTTTGAATACTGCATGAAGACCCATCACTTGCATCTCGCTATTGGCATTTATAATGTTATTTGTCCTACAAAACGATTGTCTGCAAGAAATATGAAACGGGCATATAAATCATTCTTTAATTCTAAAATTGTTTTCAAAATATTGTAATTTCTTTCATTTGCACATTTTAAAATTGTTTGAAAGCCAGAAACAGTTGGTTTTTTCACCATTACATTTTCAATACTCTCAGTTTCTAGACAAAATAAACTCGCCTTACGCTTCATTTTTGAAATAGTATATATTCCAAAATACTTCAACACTGTTTATTTACAATACAAATATAGGCATAGATAATATTGCCTTTCAACTAAATAAAATATGACTGTACCTACCAATCGATTCATTTTTTCATTATCTATCAAAAAAGTGAGGATTATTTAGATAGGTATATTTTTATGATGGGTTTTAAAAAAATGCAAACTAACTAGTACAAACCCGCAAACAAGAGTCCGGTAGTGTAAAACTACTTCGCACGTAATTTAAAAAAAAAATGCTAACTAACCAGTGCAAACTATATATCCCAAACGACAAGCAGGTACCTTATTAAAAACGACTTCACAAGTGGCTTAAAAGAAAATTGCAAAGTAACTCGAACTACCCGCAACCGAGCTATCGGTAATTTAAAACCGAGCTGCTTGAGTTTAAAAAAAATATAAAAAAACATGTGCGCATCCGCAACTGTCAAATAATCTATGATAAAAAGCGACATTATTCATTAAGTTAAAAACAATTAAGAGGAACCGAGAACTAACACGCAATCGACAATCCGTTTGGCAACACTGTAAATAATCTGTCAATTATCAACATCAGCCATTGCATATTACCAGCGACAAAAAGGCAAAAAAAAATATACTAAATTTAAATTAAAATAATCAAATTCTGTGTACAACGTCAACGATCGCGATGGAAAAAAACCGCCGTCTAGCTGCCGCAGAGGCACGCGCTTTGACGTTTAAAAGCCGCTACCGATTTTATTTTTAAAAATAGACCACATATTAATCGAGACAAAATGAAGTCCATTAAATTGCGCAGTTTTTAAAGAAAAAAACAATTAAATAGCTCCTTGCGTAAGAAAGTTATGATAAAGTGAGTTTAAAAAATATTGGCAAATTGTTGTCTTTTTTTAAATATTACTGTTTTTTTTATATAGTTTTCCTCCAGTTCCGTGTCAGATAAGGGGTCGTACATGTTACTGGTAGGTACAGGCACTCTCCCCATATGACGTTCAACCATGCGGATCCCTTTTTTAAAGGGGATGGTCTTATAGGGTGTTTAAAGACTTCCTTGTGTTTGACCGTCGTGCGGTTCGGTCGGGTTTGTTGTGCTCCGCACCATCGGTTTTTTTCTTTTGTTTTGTTTGAATTTTCGTGACCAGTCACCCAATACGCGTCAATTCTTGTGTTTGCTTTCGTTCGTATTTTTATTTATTTATTTCTTTTTTTTCTTTCTTTTCTACTTGCGATTCAAGAAAATGTCTATGTACAAGTGCGACAATTGCCTTAAAGAATTTCCCGATAAGGACAAATATAACAAAGTGCGCTGCAGTGGTGAATGTCGCAGATATTTCTGTATGCAGTGTACGGGCCTTGACAAAGTCACTACCAAGACCTTGCTGCTGGAGAAATTTAACCACCTACGTTTCTTTTGTGCCCTGTGTGACTCTCCAAATTTGAGATATCTCAACGACAAAATTTCCAACTTATCAAAAAATCAGGTTCCTCAGGAGATATTTGACTCGCTGGCTGACCGTGTGAGTAAATTGTCAAACAGTGTACCGATTATTTCTGAGATGTATGATATTTTATTGAATAACGAATCTAAATGGAACCTTTTGGAGAAGAAAATAGACGATATTCACAAAATGTCGGAGGTGTTCTCCATTTGTAACCCTCATTCTCTGTTGAAATCGGTAAGGGAAGTGGAACAGAATGTCTTTACTATTTCCCAAATTCTACTCAACAATACAGAGGAAACCATCAAGATCCAGGTGCAAGATTCCGCGTCCGCTGATATTAAGAAAGGTATTGACAACTTAAAAAGTAGCCTTGCAAATGTTACCACCTTGGTTAGGGACTTAAATTCTAAAATTGCTAACCCAAAACAACATAGTGCTCTACCTACGATGACACGCTTTACTTCTACGTCGTGCTCCACCCAAACTACGTCAACGGCATTTGTTTCATCGTCCACTCAAACGGAACTGCCTACTGAAGTCTCCTCAATCCCAGACGATTCCAACTCCGCAATTTATAGAAGTGCCCAAAGATGGCACTATGTGATCGTAGAACACCTCCCGGCAGGATTTACTTCAAATAATATCGTGCACTATGTGAAGGAAAAGTTGAAAACATCAGAATTTATTCGATGCTATAACCTGGTCAGTCAGTGCAATGACTCCATAGGATCTACATTTAAAATAGGGACTCTATCAAGAAAGTCCGCTGAGAATTTGTTCGGCATCAATATCTGGCCACCCGGGGCTCAAGTTAGATGGTCATCGGAATCTGAAATCCCTCAGAAAACTACAAAACTAAAAAAAACTACAGAGCTCTATCTAACTCCCTCCACCAAGGCGAAAGTGACTAGCAGTCCGACCTCTGGCACTCTGCGGGACTTTCCCTCTCCAGTCAGTGAAGCTAACGCGCACAAGGTAACTACAGTAACTTCTGACAAACAAGCTATCGCTGCCTGCAAAACTAATGCCCTTGTGAGCGATGTCAGAATTAAACTGTCTAAGGAATCATCCCATAAACCATCCTTCTCTCTGGACCCGCTGACTCCCCCAACAGTTAAATTAACACAGGCCGCCAGTAAGTCTAACGACTCTAGTAATCGTTTCCTTATGGCAAGGCTAAGGGAACCTGCCATCTTCAGAGCCATTAGGTTGTACCTTGCCTATTTGTATGACCAACCTGCCTCGGTATGCTATGAGGGATTTACCAACATAAGCATCAGATTAATCCTAGCATCTGAAGGACTGCCAATCCAGGATGACATTTTACGTAAGGTCTACCACGACTTTCATGCCGCATATGGGTTTAAACACACTGAAGTGGAAGAAGATCTTTGTTCCTACAGATCCCATGTTGTTTCCGAGAGGACGATGTAGCTTCAGAAGTCCAGAGAGGGTCACCAAAAATACTTCTCCAGCGGCTCCCCGAAGAAAAATTTTTAAGCAGCTTGACGTGTCCTGAGCGACTAGATTCCACTAATCCTGACGCCAGGCTTAGTATGGTTCTTATTAATGTTGCCTCATTGCGAAATAAGACTGATGAATTGTTTTTGTTTTTGGAGGAATCAGGGTTCCCCCAACTAGTTGCAATTACAGAGCACTGGCTGAGTGAGACTGAACCGCTTTATGTTGAAAAGTACTCCACAATAGCCAGATATAATCGGAAAAACTCGGCTCATGGGGGAACACTGATTCTTTCCTTGAGTGAGGACTTTTTACCTGTAACTAAATTTGATCATCTCCAATCGGATAACTACTTTGAATTTTCCATTGTATACAATAAGAACCTTGATTTACACGTAATTTGTATATATAGAGCGCCAAATTCCGATGTGCAATTGTTCTTTGATAACCTGCTAAGCTTGTTAGATGGTCTGCCGGTGAATGGCAAGAAAATTTTGTGCAGTGATTTAAATATTGACTACGCTACCGCTTGTGCTGCCCAAAAATCATTAATTTCAATTTTTGACTCTTTTGGACTTTCAATGCATGTAACCTCACCAACTCGGATTTCTAACAATTCCTCTTCTATCCGACTTTCCTTCAACTGATGTCCAATCGACAGTAACTAGCGCGGGTCTCTCAGATCATGAGGCAGTAATCTCCAAATTCAATACTTCTTATAGGCCCTCAAAAAAAACTCGCCACCTAGGTACAATCTTCTCAGCCTCCAATTTTTCATCCTTTCGTAACCTTTGCCTAAAGACCAACTGGAATTTTGAATCAGGTGAACTTGATTCTGACTTTAGCGGTTTCTTAAATAAAATTATAAATGCATTCAATAAAGCCTTCCCGCTTAAATCCATTAAACCTAAACATCACAAACCATGGACTACGAAAGGCTTACGCATATCTGCAAAAAATATGCGTTCCCTCTCATACATAAAAAAATTCACTAACTCCACTCAAGTTCTTGAATTCATTTCGAATTATAGGAAGATCTACCTAAAACTTATCAAGACAGCAAAGAAACTATATTATCAAAATCGTTTATCAACTGCTAAAAACGTATCCAAGGAGGCCTGGTCCATTATTAACGATCTTAGAGGCAAAACAAATTCCGCGAATCAGAGCATGCCAAAACCAAATGATTTGAACGAATATTTTGTTAACGTGAGCAAAAATGTTACCTCTGGTATTTCTCCTTCTCTCGACCCTCTCTCGTTTCTTCCTCCTTCTAAAAAAGTCGCTGATCCGTGGTATTCCTTCGAACTGGTTCCAATCTTATCTTGAAAATAGACAGCAGTTTGTTAGAGCGAACGGTTCTGATTCTGATTGCAGATTAATTACCAGTGGAGTTCCACAGGGCTCTGTTCTTGGGCCTATCCTTTTTCTAATATATATTAATGACATTACATACCTAAAAATCAATGGTAAAATTTCTCTCTTTGCTGACGACACAAGCATAACTTGGAGTGATTCTAATACTTTCTCCCTACACTCTAATATCTCCAGCGATCTCGTCACAATCAAAACATGGTCTGACTCAAATTGGCTGTGTTTCAACGTTGATAAAACGGTAGCCTTATCTTATAAAACAACCTTACAACAAGCTTTGCTACTTCACAACAGCAATATTAAATACGTTGACTCGGCTAAATTCCTAGGTTTGGGTATTAGTGCCAACCTTAAGTGGTCCGCACATATTGATTCTTTAACAAAAAAGCTTTCTTCTGCCTGCTTCGCAATTCGATCGGTTTCGAAGGAACTAAATCTGTCTACTGCCAGGCTCACTTACTTCTCTTTGTTTGAATCTCATCTTCGCTACGGCCTTCCCTTTTGGGGCTGCTGTAACACCGAGCAATTTCGTACCATTTTCAGACTTCAAAAGAGAGCAATTCGTTATTTATTTGGTCTTAATGGCAGAGCTCATTGCGAACACTACTTTAATAAATATAAAATTCTTACGCTTCCTGCTTTGTTTATTTTAGAAACAACTTGTTTAATACGCAAATATCGAACCATATTTCCCGAAAGGCCACAACATGAGTACTCAACAAGAAATTCGAGTCAGGACATCTACCTTCCTTTTCCCTCCTCTGAATTAACAAAAAATTCTATTCTTTATAATTCCAAGAAGTTATACAATACACTCCCGCTACATCTTAAATCTATCCCTACATTTGCTAAATTTCGTGAAAAAACGAAGGCTTACCTACTAGAAAGACCTTATTATTCTATAAATGAGTTTTGCGTGAATTAGATTTTATTTTTTCCTCCATTAATTTTCTTGGGCTTCATGTGCGGCGGTGAAATTTTTTTTTATATTATATATATTTTTTATAATAGGTATAGGATTATCTTTTTGACGAATTAGTGATTTTTCGGATATACAGGAATTACACAAAATTAAATATCTAGCTATCAATTTTAGTCATGTTTTGTTTACTTTTCCTCGGTATTTTCAACTCTGCAGCGTTTGCATATTGCCTGAGTCAAGTTCACCGACATGACCTTCCTTATTTTTTCAAACAGCACGTTTCGTTATAATGTATTGTTTAATATTTTGATAACACTGGGTTTCTTTACCCTATGTTTTGTGTACTTCCTGTGGATCTAGTTCAACTGCTTATGATGTTCTGTAATATAGTTTTTTTGTTAAATCGTGACCAATTTCAATTTGAAAATTGCTTGTTCTATTTTTATCGTATATATTATTGTATATATTAAGTTTTGTTTTGTTTTGTATTTGCCCTACTATGGTTAGTTTATTTAGCTTTGTCCATAAAATTTATTTGAATTTTTCTGTGGCAATAAAGCATACTTGACTTTGACTTTGACTGACTTGTCTTGTGTCTCAGGTAGTAGATGCGCAGATTCGAACTGCGTAACTGTGGTAGGATCGTTGTCGCTATGCACGTCGGTTTTTTGCATGGTTGTTTTTTCGGAGTTTTCTTTAGGCGGTTGGCTTGGCTTGGCGTTACCTAGTTTTTGTTTTTTCGAAAACGTAGGAGACGTTTCGGTACCCCCTGTTAATTTGACATTGGTTGTCTTTCTATTCCCGCAATCAATGCGAGGCTGGATTGTAGCAGGTCTCTTAAAGACCGCTTTGTGATCCCTCACGAGGTGAGATTTGACGGTGTCAATTGCGGTTTTATGGTCTAGTTTCGATCCGCTACTAGCGCTAGTCAGTAGGGGGATCATTCCAGTACACTCAGGACATTTAGAGAATTTTCTCAATTTGTTCATGTACACTTGAAACCGTGTATCGCTGAAGGATCGCCCTGAGTCTGAATCAGCGGACATAACGGAGATGGCGTCGTCATCTGTCTCGCAAGACATCTGCTCCAGGGTTGTTCCGGGTTCCACCCCGGAAATACTAAAAACGTAGTTGGTACAATACCCCTAGTGCTTCTCTGTATAAGCAGAGAATAGCAACTAGTTTAAATTAAGCAAAATATAATGCAATATTTACTGGAATTAAATATAATTATTTACCAGGAATTTGTCGTTCACAGAAACAGCCCGAGAATTCGGTTAAAAAACGCGTAAGGAAGCTTTTTGCTGAGTTCCTTTATCAGTCCGAACGCTTGGCCCGCAAGATTCGGAATCACTGCCTAAAATGTATCATTTAAATTTTTTCAAAGTATCTCAGAAATCTAAACATCTAGAGCCAACTAACCCAAACTAACCAAGCGCCAATAAAATAAATTACAATTATAATTGTCTAAAACATTATCCATTATAATTCACCATAAATTTGAGACACACTGTGTAGAATATTGTTTACGTTACTAAAGTAACTAAAACTAACCAAGCGCCATTAAATTTCTATTAGAACTGTCTAAAACATTCCTCATTACCCCATTTAGCCCTTCATAACACAGTTTTCAAATATTATTATCTTCCTAGTCCATTCTACTAAACATTTTACAGCCTTGGCTATCTCATTAATATCTTGGTTTTCTACTCTGTAAATCAAAATATATAAAATATTACCTTAATTGCGGCAACCTTCGAAATATTGCCTTCGAAAGGGAAAAAAATAATTTCTCTACATTTTGGATCAAAAGCGCGAAACAGTACTGTGTTCGGAATGTTCTTAGTAAGCTAATTAGTCTACCCATGAATTTTTGTCCAGATATCTTGAGAACGAATTCGAATTATTGTTTCTCTGAGAAATATGCGCCTGAAATTGTTTGAAAATCACTTAGATATAAGTAATATTTAATACATTTTAATATTAAGTACTAGGAAGTGTGTCTATACACGGTTGCCATACTTAGGGTTCGAGAGCATCTATCGTATATAGCTACAATCAAACCGCGTATATATGATATCTGTATAAAACAAGGACGCCCTCTATACGGCCAACGCGCGAGATAAATCTGTATATAATAACATATTTTACCTACTTTTCAAGCCCACCTAATTTTTTGTTCCCTTCATCCCATTACCCTCCTTTTTTCTTTTACATAGCTAAACGTTGTCAGACCCGTTGTCAGAAAATGGGTCTGTATAAGCGGTCAAAC
>MU194029.1:1268-20818 GCA_016904865.1 Pissodes strobi
TTGGACAATAAACATTCTAGTTTAGGAGCCTATCTGTTGTGTATTTTTAAGTAATTTTTCCATTAGACAATGCCTTATCGGTGCTGTGTCCCCAAGTGTAAAGGGAATTACGACAATGGGCCTAAAGTTGCTACATTTCGATTTCCAAAAGATTTGGAGTTAAAGAGAAAATGGATTCTTGCAATAAAAAGGGAACAGTTTACATATAGTAGCAGAGTAAGTAATCAAAATATTTAATATAGGTACATATATTACCTATTAGGTACTATAGTGATGTTTAAAATATGGGCAGGATTACCCAAGTTCTTAATTTGTAAGAAGTTAAATATGTGCTGTATAATAACAACATTTATCCAATTCTGTAAAAAAAATTAGGAATTGGATAAACACGTATTTAACTTCTTACGAGTTATGAATTACCAATTAAGAATTACAAATTAATAATCCTGGCCCACATATCTATTATTTATTATTCTGCTAATATCAACATGTCATGCATTATTATTTCAGGTATGTGAACTACACTTTCAAAATGATTTGATTCAGAGAAAAACCACGTTTACAAATGAATCTTCTGGAGAAATATTAGAGGCTTCTCTGAAATTGCCAAGATTAGTAGAAGGTAGGTACATTGAGAAAAAAAATAAGCTACTAACCCAAACTAAAAATTTAGTAACTATAACTAAAGAGTGTAGATAACATAGAGGACAGGTCAATAAGTTAATTATGAAAGAAAATATGAATTAGTTAACTGCAAACATTTATATCTTAACCCAGTTATAGTTGTCTAAGCTACAAAAGATAGTTGCAGCACCTACACTTTAAATTCAAATTTCCTTTTTCTATAATAGGCGTTACAACAAATTATTTTAGTCAGTTTAACTAAGCTTCCTAGTTGTAACCAATATTTCTAGTTAATACACAAACAGAAGTAGTTATATAAGCCTAACCCAAACTAATTTTGCTAGTTAAATTTGTCGCAACTAAGGAGCTTCGTTATGACATGGAACATTTTGGGTTAACAAAAGAAAACATAATAGCAAACTTTTTTCTTAATCAGAAATGCTTCCTAACCAAACTGAACCTCATATAACACAACAGGATTATATCACCAACAAAAATACATACGTGATATGGTTTTAATATTTTTATTTTGAGATATGTATGTATAAGTATCCAGAAATATGGGAAAAAAATTAACACTTAGTATCTTATTATGTAAGGGTCTTTGTATACACCACGAAGGAATAACTAGACTACTAGTTGTGGGAACCAAGTTGTTGCAACTATTTTTTTAGTAATATTTTGTTATTTTTTATTTAACTCGCTTAATCAGTGAACACATGTTGCCACAGCCAGAATAATAGTTTTATCTATCTTTTAACAAAAATTTGTAATAATCAGAACTCATGTCAGTTGTAATAATCTATAAAGTTCAACTAATTTAAAATTATTGCAACAACAAGAACAGACTGGTTGTAATAACTATTTTTTTTTAGTAGTGACTACTAAAAAAGATCAACCCATGTGCTTAGTTAATGCAATTTTCTCAGTGCACATCTGCTTAACAGGGCTCTTCCTTTCTTGTTATTGAGACAATCCTGTTTGTTATAGGTGCTATTCCAAATAAGCTACTTGGATGCCCTTCATACTTAAGTAATGATGATGTCCCTCTCCGAGAATGTCCAGACACTAAACACAGAAAGATCGAATGTTGGGAGATGGAAAGGGCTATTGCTGAAAGTTTGGATGTAGCAACTACCTACAATGAAGCAATATCTTTTATTTCGCTAAATCAGGCTGACATCGAAATGAACGAACTTGAGGATGGATGGTTGAAAGGAAAAGGAAGAACAAACTTGTGTTTTTTTATTTAAATAAACCCGCTGAAGGGTACCCAAGTGTGAAAGTGTCTGTGTTTATGTCAGAAGACTTGAACATTCAAGTGTTTTTGGGCAATGTGTTCGTTAAAAAAATATTGTGTTCAGACAAGAGTGTTATAAAACTAACCCAAACTACCAGTGCGGGTCGAGGATATTATTACTTTAAATAAAGTGCTTCATGAATCCAAAATAATTTTGATACACAATGAAAATAAAGATGATAATGTTAATGTGGACAACAAAGGTAAGCTTCTCTTAGTTTCGGACATCTTAGAGTCAGTGCAGTGGCAATACCAGTGTGAAAACTGAGATATGATTGAGTTTTTAAAAAAGCAAATTAATCTTTTGAACATTTCCACAAAAAACAGGCTCAGATATACTTGTGAGACCTATCTGTTTGCTTGTTTGCTTCATTCAATATCCCTACGTGCGTATAAGTTTTTGAGAAGCTCGGGTAAATTAACTTTGCCATCTCCAAGGACTCTAAAAACCATGTGTTCCAGTTTCAGCACTGACTCAAGGTTGGAGCAGAATGATGCCAATTTTTTAAAGTATGCATATAAATAAATAAATAATTATTGTAAAACATTTTTAAGTTCAAATGAGGTGGACGAAGAGTCCTTCAATATTAACTTTAGCCTCATATCGGCAACATCTAGGGGAGGACTTTGTTACCCAGGTGAAGAAGTCGTCAAAATTGCATCATATGCCTATATTATAATAAAAAAGTTATTTGATAAAGAAGACGAATTTTGAAAACAAAATAAACGTCAAATTTTTAAAGCATTAATATTCAACGCTATAACTGAACTAGAGGACATTTTTTTGGGGCATAATGGCATATGCCATAGTGAAGATCAAATTTTTAAATTATTAATAAAACCAATGACAAACATTTTTTTAAAAAATTACGTTAAAAAGAAAAATGATTCAACTTCAACAAAAACTATGCCTGAATTGAATTGATGTAAACCAAAAAGTAAATAAGTACTGCCACAGTTTTTAGATACTTTATTTGAACACTAATTAACACTGTATTTCTACTAGAAACATTTTACTAATACTTATCTAACTCTTATACCATCAACTATAGAACTATAACTCTACTAAACTAACTAGTTGTACTCGTATTTATATTAATATGACTTTCGTGAAGACGAACCTTCCTTTTGATTTTATTGCCACAATACTTTTTGGTTTATAACTGTTTTGCATTCTATTCACAGTACTTATACAACATAGAAAAATCACTGCTCTGTATTTATATATGCGATATTTCTTTTACTTAACATGACTAAATCTAAATTAATCGTTTTATTCTATCATGTATTCTGTTATTGGTACTTACAAAGATTGTGCTTCAGTGGTTACTGAATAGGTGAACTAACTAAAAAGTCATAAACAATGGTTTGTAAATTATAAACTCTTAAGCTAGGTACTATATATAATGTTCCTTTCATCTAGTACTTGTAACAGTAACTTGTTCCTATCTTCGATTTCATATTTATTTTATTAATGTATTCTGTATTTCTCTTATATATTTTTATAATTAATAAACTTGTCTCCTGTTTCATCATATTGTCTTATTTTAATATTAATAAGGAAGCAAAGGACTTATTAGGTACAAGTACAAGGGTATGATCAAGGTAAGGCTCTGGTAATTTAGGTGAGTAGAAACTAAATTAAAACATACATCAAAATAATTCCCTTTTAATTTAAAGCCCCCCGACCCCCTATCAAACAAAATAATTCCCTTCCCTTCAAAAACCAAAAATAGAATGATAAGAACACTAGATAATTACAGCATATTACAGTTTGTTCTCTGGTTTGTTTACATTTTACGGTCGACTCAATGGTCTACCTGTGATGACTCATAATATGCTGCTTCCTGGCCTTGTCGTATAGGTGGCCTTGGCTAGACCCTCTTTACAGAGGGTTGAATGGCGCTGCTACGAGGCATTGAGGCAATTTGCCAGCACACCCTTCGCCTGGCGCTTAGGGAGAGGTAGAGCTACCCTTCTACATCCGTTACACGTTAGTCCAGTTTGAAGGGCCTTGTATTCGGTGGGAAAGACCAGAAAGCTAATGAAATGCACAACTGAGTTTCTATGCAAGGAGGCTTCGCACACTGTAGGTATAACCACTTTCTGTCAGAGACTTCAAATCCCCGTAGGGAACACCCCCGCCCGCCCTCAGGCCACGCTACCACGCACGGAAATTCCCTGAAGTCCTAGTAGGAATCACCCCACACTACACGACCCACCCCTTACACTGTCCAGCCGGCACGACTTTCCAGACACCCCCCGAAGGATTGGAACACGTTATCTAAGCAAACAGCTTCCACTTCCCGTGCCGGATTCTGTAATCCGTTTCCAACGTGTTCGTCCTTCGACGGCTGGACCGGAAGTGATATTGTGGGTTAGTAGCTATGTATATACCGGGCATAATCTTTAGAGCAAATTTGACGCAATTTGCAGTGTTGCCGATCTGAATTTGTGAAATTACACGATGAGCTGTTCAAATTGCACGCTTTTACAAGCTTTTAGTTTCATATATACACACTTTTTACACCACCTAATTTAAGTCATTACCTTCTACTTACAGCAGTTTTGAGCCTTCGCGCATGCGTGCTTGCTAAATCATATATTTTTTAAAGTTGTTTTTTTTTGATTTTGTGCATTACCTTTGGTTAGTTTGGGTTAGTTTTGCTTCATTGCGCCCCCGGAGCGAGCGGATATCCATGTGTGAAGTGAAATATAAGAACCCACCGGGCTGCTGCCAAATGCGCTGGCCCGAAGGTTGAAAATTTGCCGTAGGCAGACGCGCGCATTTAAGCCTAGGTCCGAATGGCAATGGGGCGCCCGACAGAGTTGCCAGTGTTTTATCGGTAAAACCATATATGTAACTTGTTACATATATGGGTAAAACAATGCTAGTTTACCCATGCTTTTACGGTGCAATTGCAAATGCTTCCAACTGCATTGGTCATCCAGTGGTTAGATGCAGTGTCTGTGATACGGCGCCGGCGGCTCGGGTTCTATTCCCATCAGTTTTCTTTTTATTTTGTTAACAGCATGTTTGTAAAAGGTTTTTTTTTTCATTTTGGGCATGCCTTGGTTTATTTTTGTTGGTTACGCTCCATGCGTGAAGTGAAATATTAGACATTCTAAAATAGTAAACAAATCACAGCAATGGCAATACTGTCGGGCGCCCAGTTGCCATTGGGACCTAGACTTTAGTCACCACCTACATTTTAATATTTTGAAAAATCAGGAAGAAAGAACTTTTTTGACATATGATTTTGAGAAATGAGTCCAAATCTAGACAATAGATCTATTACGTTATTTCCAAAGGAAAAAGAATCTATTACTTTTTTCGTTATATCATGTTTAGGCAACCAAAAATTGTTACAAGCATCTAGTTCTCAAATTCTTGATATTAAACACAAAAATAAAATAACAAATAACACTAATTTAAGCCGCACAATGCATAGCACAACTAAAGGAATATGTAAAACTAAAAACCAACAAACAACAAATAATACTATGCACGCAGTGTACAAAACACCAAAATATCATGGGGAATCCCATGCCCATCAAGTTTAGGTTTAGGTGCTGACAGTGCTAACACCTACCTAATAGAAAATAGATAAAAGCAAAGCTTGATGGGTAACAACTGCAAACTGAAGTGCCGTATAGTAGGTCATAGCCCGACAGATGTCGTTGAATTTGTAAATCAGAACAGGAAAGCACGTCTAGTCCTATTTATTTTTTATTACAATAGATGGCAATGGTATTTCGGTAAAGTACAGTGACTCAGTGACTCTTGTATAGAGCCACTGTAGGTAAAGCAGTGGCCTCGGCTTTGGCTTGGAAAGCCGTAAAAAACAAAGGTTTTTCAAATTACAAAATTACACGCAAAATATACGCTTTTTGTGAAATTACACACATAATACACGCTTTTTGAGAATGTTCGAAAAATGCACGCAAGGCAATCAAAACGCACACAAAGCGTGTAATTACACGCTAATTGGCAACACTGGCAATTTGTAAACATTGTAAGCTACAAGCTACAACAAAAGTCAGTTTGACGGACGGACACACTATTTCGCGCTTGCGCAGAAAAATTTGGTTCCCCAGCTGTCGCTACTCGTTGGTTTGTTAACTCTGATTTATACAAAGAATAAAGAAGAGAAAGGAAGGAGCTATGCGCCGTTTGACACTTAACACGTGCGACGAACTCCTGTTACATCGAGGAGTAGGGATGGCAACATCGGACCAAGAAACCGATGTATCGCTACATCGATACATCGGAAGGACAACATCGATGTCTTCGATGTATCGATAAAAAAACATCGATGTTGTGAAATATCGATGTTTTTTTATAGTGTAATTCACGGCACATTAAAATATTTCATATTTTTTTAATACCTGGAAGGAAATGTGTTATGTGTGACCGCTGACCAGTATAGAGTCATAAATTACACGTTGTTGCTTTGGGAACAATTAAACAAGTTAAGAGAATACTGAGAATAGCTAAAAATGTTTTATTTAAACATGTAAATGACAAACATTAGCGTTTTAATAAAATATCAAATAAAACATGGACATTCCCAAAAGCAAATTAAAATAATAAAATATATGAATATTTATGGAAATACAAGATATATTGATTACAATATCACCAGAACTCGTCTGGAACACTATTTAGAAAAACTAATTTAGGCAAAAGTTTTCCAGACAGACGATTTCTTTCCTGCGTTACAGTATCTCCGGCACATGAAAACAGTCTTTCTGAAGGAACGGAAGTGGAGACAACCCCAAGATATTTTCTGGCCACCTGAACTTGATAGAGATTTGGATATGTGGCTTTTAAGTGTTCCCATTCCGCTATCGGATTTTGTTTTAGATTTGAAAGCGGTGCAGAAAGGTTCACTCGTATTTCTGCATTAATTGTATCATCACTATTTGTTACATGTTTTACTCTAACATTTTGTTGCTCTACATATCAATTTCTTTATGCTGTAAATGTGAATTGTCGTTGTCACTAGACTCAGGCGAAAAATTGTTTGACCTTCCTTCTTTCAAATTTATTTCGTTAATTTTTTTTTAAGACATTTGAAGACGCAATGGGGTTATTAAAATGTACATTTTTGAATCTAGGATCAAAAAATGTACCATGTGCTAATAAACTGACGCGCTCTCGCGTGCCGAAGCATTTTTCTAATTCTCTTAATAGGGAATCTTCACAGTACAAGAAAACACAGTGTGATATTGATATTGCACGTCGGCGGGTCTGCCTCCGAAACGAGTCGTGTCGTGACTCGTTAGCAGAGCTTTTCAACAGCATGTACATAACATCGATATTCGTACATTGGCCCGATGCATCGATGCATTGGTTCATATCGAACATCGATGGAAAACATCGATGTTTCTTTTTCGATGTATCGATTTTTTAAAAACATCGATACATCATCGTTGCCATCCCTATCGAGGAGGCTGCGGAGGAACCATAATATGACACATTCTGACGTTATGTTTTGGTGCTTCCTACGTTTTGATAGTATTTCTTGTCTTAAAAGCTATTTTTTGCCATTTACTTTGATTTGATTTGAAACATTGTTTATTTGTTTAGTAATATTATTGTAGATAATGCGTTTGTTCATATAGTGTTTATATAGATATTTAAGTGGGATTTATAAACTCGCCGTTTCCGTTGTCGACCGCCGTCCGCCGTCGCCGTGATCCCTAAGCTACGAGATCGAACAAATCGAGCATTTATAAACTTGCGTTAGCCGCCGTTACTGTTTTCGACTATCGATCAGCTGTTTGAGTTTTATAACCTATAAACTGGTGAAATATTGAAATAATTAAACAAAATAATAGCAAATACAAAGAAAAAGCGCACACATACAACGGTCAACATACAAAAACTGAAAAATTAATGAAATCGCCGATTTGATATTCAAATGTCATTTCAATTTTACGTAAACAAAACATCACGTTACTTAATTTCATCGATTCTATTGGTTGAATTCAGCCGCTACGGTTTTGCTACGACGACGGCAACGGTGAAGATAAAATTGGTTTATCTCGGACGGTGTGAAACGGCGTGCGACGATAACGGTAACTCCTGACGGTGTTTATAAATGGATCCAAGACATTTCATATAGTGATCTTGAACCGATAACGGTGGGCGCTGACGGCAACGGAAACGGCGAGTTTATAAATCGACCTTTAGTGGTAAAAGTGTGTATCTTGGACTAAAGAAGGAAAGTAAACTTGTGCAGCTTGTGATCTTTCGAAAACTCCAAGAAATTCAGAACTTGGAATAACATTTCATCGGTAAGTAGGTATTTTACCCCTTATTTTTCTGTTTTTTACCATTTAATTAAGCAAAATTATAAATTGTCTAATTGTCAACAAATAGGTGACAGATCTAATCATGAGCGTACCCGTAAAAAATATAGCATTAAAAATCAATTTTTGTTAGAATATTGGACAGTGCTAAAAATAATACTTGTCATTTATACTTGACATGTTAAAGTTTATTCTGCCAATAAAATGCTAAAATTAGTTATTTGAATATATTTGGGCATTTGAAATGCAAAAATAAGCAAGATATGGTTAGAGAATAGTGCGTTAGTTTTGAAGGGCGCTTCTTCAATAAAATTAGGTAGTACATATTTTTTTTTTTAATAAGAAGAACACTTAAAAACTACCCCACTATTATCTAACCATATTTTGCTTATTTTTGCATTTCAAATTCCCAAATATATTCAAATAACTAATTTTAGCAGTTTATTGGCACTATAAACTTTAACATGTCAAGTACAAAAGAAAAGTATTTATTACTTTTAGCACTGTCCAATGTTCTTGCAAAAATTGATTTTTTATGATATATTTGTTACGGGTACGCCCATAATTAGATCTGTCACCTATTTGTTAACAATCAGAGAATTTATAATTATTTTGCTTTATTAAATGATAAAAACCAGAAAAATAAGGGGTAAAGTGGGTACCTACATACCGCTGAAATGTTATCCCAAGTTCTGAATTTGTTGGAGTTTAGAGGGCCACAAGCTGCACAACTAACCATGTTTACTTTGCTTCTTTAATCCAAAATGCACGCCTTTACCACTAAATATCTAATTAAACACTATATGAATTAAAGCAATATCTCCAATAATATTACTAAAGAAATAAACAATGTTCCAAATGAAAGTAAATCGCAAAAAATAGCTTTAAACACAAGAAATATCATCAAAACCATATACTTAAAAAGAAATATACTGCTAAACCGTCATTTGGACAATGAGTGGAAAATGAAGTCAACACTAAAAGACGGGAATATCAATTTTGCATAAGTCTATCTTTGTCGTTCAGGAAGTTGTTTGTGCGCACGCTCTGTACGGAACGTTCTTATTGGTCCGTTTGTCGCGCATTAAACTGGCCGAGGCCGACCCCGACCACGGCCACCTATACAAGGCCATGAAGCAGCAAATCTTGCCCTTCTAGTCCTTCTACTACCTAGTGCTTCCCTATTAATCTTAAAATAAGACAATATGGTAAAACTGGACACAAGTTTATTAATTATAAAAATAAATATGAGAAATATAGACATGAAATAAAAATCATATCAAAGATAGGGATAAACTAAAGTTACGAGTAGTAGGTGAACGGAATATCTGAATAACATAAATGCTTTGTATTATGCTTGTTGGCTTATAATTTCCACTTTTGATAATATGTATGTATTAATAATATAAACTATGTGTTTAGTTAATAACAAATGTGATTACAGTTAAATGAAATATGTAGCCCAAGATCAAAGCAGTTGCAAAAGGCAGTATTTTACGTATAAGTATTCAAGTAGATTTCTCAGAGTAAAACGAGTCACAAAAAATAAAAGGTATATATAGTGTATGGTTTTTTTAGTTAGTTCACCTATTCAGTACCTACTCAAGCACAATCTTTTTAAGTAGCAATAACAGAATACATGATAAAATAAAATGATTAATTAGCTTAAGTCATGTTAAGTAAAACAAATATCACATATATAAATACAAAAAGCAGTGATTTTTCTATGTTGTATAAGTACTGTGAATAAAATGCAAAGCAGTTGTATGATCCAATAAGTATTGCAACAATAAAAGCAAACCGAAGGTTTCGAAGCAGCTCAATTTTACTAGCTGTTCTAGACAGACACTGTTGAATTCTAATCTTCATGCAAGCCATTTTAGTAAAAATACAAGTGCTTATCTAGTTAGTTCGCCACATGAACAAGATATATGGCTTTCCGAAGAAACGGGATGCCGCTTGTGCTTGGAGGGCAAAGAAACAATGGAGCATGTTTTATGCTGTCTGGCAATGGAAAGAACTAGACAAACTCTCCACCCCCAGACAGCTTTCGATTACATGAAAGGGATTAAGCCTCTGGCCTAGTGGAATCTACAGATGTGAGCCACAACAGACCAAGGGTTGCCCAAATACACATACAATTACAAAATACAATAGTTAGTAAAGTTACAGTTCTATAGTTGATGTTATATCATCTTCATTTTTATTGCCAATCAAAAATATTTTGGCTTCATGAAGCACTTTATCTAAAGTACTTAATATACTCAACCCGCACGTACTGATAGTTTTATATCAGACTTGTCCGAACACAATGTTTTTTTAATGAACAAATTTCCCACAAACACTTCAAGTCTTCTGACCTGACAGAAACACAGACATTTGCACACTTGGGTAACCTTCAGTTTCCTTTTCCTTTCAACTATCCATCCTCGAGTTCATTAATCTTGATATCAGCTTCATGTAGCGCAGTAAAAGATATTGCTTCATTTCGTTGTAAGTAGTTGCTCTATCCAAACTTTCAGCAATAGCCGAGGCAATAGCCCCTTTCCATTTCTCAACATTCAATCTGATCTTTCTGCGTTTAGTGTGGACATTCTCTTCATCAACTTTACTTAAATATGAAGGACATCTAGGTAGCTTACATGGAATCTCCCACAAGAAACCGTTTCGAAATATAATTATAATATCTACACGTTATAAAATAATTGAAAAAACTGACTGAAAAATATTAATGTAAACAAATAAATCGACCATCAATTTGGTTGTCGTATAGGTGGCCGTGCCCCGACCCGTGTTCCGTTTATCGATCCATCTGTGTTTTATTGTGTCGTGTGATTCGTATCGTATCTTGTGCACATTAAATTGTAATTTCAATTTAACTGTTTTTAGACATTTTTAGAGTGTTTGTGCTTTGAAAATAAACAGCAAATAAGCATATCCGCTTTAAAAAATAACCTCTGCAAGCGGCAATAATTTAAATCCAATAAACTACCGCCAATCAGGGGGATAACTTTATTGGCTGTTACATATATTTTCAACTAATCACAGAGCGTTTCTAACGATTGCGCAGGATGAACTTACTGAATGACAAAGACCGACTTATGCGAGTTTTAAATCGCTCCGTCTTTTAGCAGTGGCTTCAATTTTTGGTTTGGATTAGCGATATATTAGTTTATATATATATGATCAAAACGTAGGAAGCATCCAAACATAACGTCAGAATGAGTCATATAATATAATTATAATATAATATACTATACTGTCAATGCCTTATTTAAAACAAATCCAACCCCAAATTTCCAAAAATTCGTTTTCATTTTATTTACTCAGTCGTTTAAGTACTAAAAAAGCATTACTGGAAAGAAAAATCCAAAAAAAAAATTGTAAATGACAGCAATTTACAGACAATTTTACAAAATATCTTAAGGCCCACTAATTTATTAGATATTTTAGTGTTATTTTAAAGGCAAGCTATAGGATTTAACGGATAACATTTTTAACGTTATGTTTGATACTTTTCCATTTCAAATATCAAAATTAAACTTCTGTATGTAAATTTCAGGTGCCTAAACTTATATGTTTACATTAACATTTAGATACAAAAATTATAAAAAAAACAGGGTTCCGTTTCTTTTCCGGATAAGTGCTGCTTTTTACATACCTCGTAACCATCATGTAATAATCATTCATGCAATTTAGAATAATAGTCAATTGGTGATATTTTTTATTTAAAACTTCACCTTACCTATTAACCTAGAAAACAGGTATAATTTTCCAAAAAATTAATGGGAAAACATAGAGCATATTATAGCTAAAACAAAATTGTTCACACACCACTTTTCCTTGGTATTTTCCCAAGATTTCTTTATATAGGTATTTAGCTAATAAAATGAAGTTTACTCATCTGAAATTTATCCTAAGGAATTTAATTTTTATATTTTGAATATACCTAAAGTATCTAACAAAGTTAAAACATTTAAATGATCCGCAAAAAACGCACGTATTTTTAAATGCATGTTGGCAATATTTATAAATTATAACTTTTTGAGATCACTGTATCAGTAAGTAATAAACAATAAAATTATATAAATACATAGTATAAGTATTTATTTTTTTGTTGTGCAATCGTTTTAGGAGACGCCACTGGTAATCTGGGTCGCCATATGCAAGAACCAATCCGGTCTAATGTCAATATGTATTTTGCTCCTTCCTTCCTATTCTTTATTCATTGGATTATTATTGACGGGGCCAAAGAATATCGTCCGAACTCAAGAACTTTAAACAAGACAGGATGGTTCGATCTGCCGAATTTTTTCACTGACAGCTGCTTTTTTGTGACGTAGCCACGCGCGAAATTTGGCGCGAAAGGCTTAACGTACATATGGCAAAGTCGTACGAGCAAGGCTATTTTTCTTGTTTAGAGTTTATAAAAAAGGGTTTAAACTCAAAATTTTAAATGGATAGTAAAACTAAACTATTTCTTATGAAATTACCAAGGTTTTTTTTATTAATGAAGAATGGAAAATATTTTTTACAAGCTTTTTGTTTTTGAATTCTAACAAACCTGGATAAGCCAAAAGTAAATAGAAGACGGGGGATTATTAAATCGTGTATGAAAAATATCCTTAAGAGTATGAATAATAGGAGCTTATTAGAGAAAAATAGACAACAATAAAATAAAATCTGACTACCCTTTTGTACAGTGTGGGCCAAAAACGTATGCATATTTGGAAAAGCCTAATAATTGCTTCTCAGAAAATGTTATTCTATATGGAAGCTAGTGCATAAATAAAAATAATTTTAACCATATAAAAACTCAGATTAAGTATACACGGTGCGCAAAAAATAAAAATATGTTACTTTCTAAAACATATATTTTTTAAAACCGCAGATGTGAAACACAAGTGAGAAAGCTGTAAGTTTATCCATATGAGATACATGCTTCTTTCCTGTTCTGTGGATACCTGGACGATTTAGAAAAAGCTGGTACAAATCTTAAAACATTCTATTTTTGACACTATTAGTTTTTAATGGTCTACACTCTATGATAATATTAGGGTTAGCTATTATATAATATAAACGGAGTAACACAGGGTTCTATTCGAGTATAAAGATCGACCTTTATACTCGGGTTCTATCTCAGGACCAGTGCTGTTCAACTTGTTTGTGAATGACCTTACATAAGATGTATCTGAAAAAGATCATAATCTACGCAGATGGCACAACATGTTATTGGTGATTGGAACTATGAAAATTTAAAAACTGAAACAGAGAAAGTAATCACTGACTTGGCACACTGCTATAATGCAAATAAATTAACTCAACCTTGATACAACAAATTATATTTTATTCAAGAAACAGAACATCACACACATACATCAAATATACACCTTGATACTAAAACCACTCTGAGTAACCTAGCAGAGATCAAAATCCCTGGACTCACTATTGATAAAGAACTTCAGTACTCTATGCATCTATTGCAACAAGTTACATCACCCACAGTGCTTCAAATAGTAAGTATGCTTTGGTTACTTTCACTCTAAAATGTGCTACGCAATTCACTTCTGGAGAGGTGAGAGTGGAATAATGAATATATAAGCTACAACTAAGAACTTCAAGTAAACAGTATTTTTAAAGTATCAATATAATAACCCTCACATCTTGTTACTTATATAAAATTTTGCAAATGATACACAATAGGATTAAAAGAAGCATCTTCTTTCTCTATTTCATCCAAAGCTGTTTCTATGTCTTCAGCTTTGACAGTGCTATCAGCTCCATCATCATAGTCCGGCTGCTCTAAAACTATTTGAATTTCGGTTCTTACAACATGTTTTAAGAAAACTGGATCAGCACTGTGAGCTCACTAACGAAAATAATTCCTATAATCTCCGTAAAGATCTCATTATTTGGCCTATCTTTACCATTTCATCTAAATTGTTAAAAAGTACCTATTACATCGGTATTACCATATACAACCTTCTTCCCACAAACATCAAATATACCTACTAGTATAAATCCATTTAAGAGTGGTGAAAAAAATATTACTGCAAGGCGCTTATTATAGTCTGCACAAATTTGAGTCTCATCTCCAACAGTATTGTATGTTCATATGCACAGTATATTTCAATATTAACTGTATTGTTAATTCTACGTCCTCAATATACAACATAAATTATATCTTATATCGTATTTTATACATAGTCTAAAGCATCTTAACTATATTATACATTTACTCCTGAGCCTGAGTTTTAACATTCTTAACTATATTATACATTTACTCTTAAGTAATTAACTTTTATATTTTATATATACTGTTTAAAGCATAAATATGCGAAAATGGGCAATACACCATTATTATATTTATTATTATTAAATAGTAGTGCAAAAATTTTACACCATACAAAAATCATTGAATTTAAAAAATTGTTCACGGAAAGTCAAAAGTACAAAATTTCCTATATGTCATTAAAACTAAATTATATTGTTACTTCCATGTGGTACAAACTTTAGCCAAGAATAAAAAATAATCACAAAATGATCTGAACAAATCCTGCTAGTGTCAGGGTTGAATTTATCCTGTCTACTACAGCGGCTAATCCATTCCTTTCTTACACTTTGGGACACCATATCCTTTGGTTTGGGAAGCACATGTAAAATAATTTTTCTTTCACCACTTTGATTAATAGAATAAGTGTTGTATAGCCAAAACCAGCACAGCTTGATCCTGATCTTGACATAATGGTATCTGAAACACATATGAATCGTTTATTTGAGAAAGGGACTAACTAACATTTTGTGCAATTTTGATTTTTACTACTTTTCGTTTACTTTTTGAATTTGAATTTTGAATCGATTCATTAATCAGCATTTTCAATAATTTTCTTTAAATGATACTCATTACAGCAACAAAATCTACCAATATCACAATATAAGCAATGCCATAATTATATGATAATCAATGCCTTTCATGTGATAACCTCTTAAGATTTCTTTTCCAGAAACTTCCAAGCTGCTTGGTCCCTGACTGGCGATATCTTCATGGTAAATGTAGACGAATGTTTTGTCGGTGTTACAGTAGAGTATATCAAAAATATTAACTGTTAGCTGTGTTAAACAAAACAAGTGCTGAACTGGAACTACTGGTAAGTGTACATTTTGCATGTAATTGAATTGTATTACGGCCAAGTCATCACGATTCTTGCACTATGCTTATTATAAGCATAACCAATACAGAAAGCAAATCTTCTTTAAGGTTTAACAAATCTCTGACTGTTACCGGATCATCACCCAGATGTGAGTCTTTATATAATTCCATGATAATTTCTCTTATTTTGATTTATTTATTTAGTTACACTGCTTAACAGGTTCGGACCCAATTACAAAGCAATCAAAGATAATCAAAGTACCTAATTAAGCTTAAAACTATGAAATACATACAATAATCTACAGTAAAGTATCCAAAAATCACAAGTAGAACATCATGAACTATAAAATATTTTACAATAAAAAAGAATAAAACAAATCAAATCAATAATAGGCAGGTATTAGCAGTAGGTAGGTCAGGATAAGGAGAGTCATGATACACGGTCAGGATCATGTTCTTTGAAGAGAGTCCGTATCACAGCGATAGAACTATTGAATATATCAAAATTCTTGCCACAAGCATTGTGTTTTGCACATTGTATAAATGGGTGAAAATACTTGCTCTAGGTTAAATTCTGATGGGAGCCCATGCGAGGAACAAGAAAGTTAATTTTATTTAGGAGATCAGGGCATTCAATAAGATTATTAAGTAAGTTAAATAGGAATTCTTGGGAAGAGTAGCCTGTTCTAGTTTTAAGGGACTGCATATCAAACATTCGAAGCAAGTTCTCAGGAAAACCCTGAGGATGGGTAGCAACCATGAGTCCTCAGGTAAAGCAACTTTAAGAACCTATGTTGTACCCTTTCCATATCATCTATGTGTGCATACTGCATCATATGCTGATGACCATACTAATGAGATGTATTCTAGTTTTGATCTTATAAAAGAACAGAATAAAGTTTTAAGAGTATCAATGTCGTGAAACTCATGGCTAAGTCTGGTAATAAACTCGAGAATTCTGGATGTTTCACTAATTATTGTCAAAGGTTACACCAAGATCCCTAAAATGTTCTGACCTAGGTAAATGTATATTGTTTATGGAATAAAGGTGTATAATTGGGTTAATTTAAACACTAAGCTTATATGTAGTATATAAATAGATTTCATTTATTGATCTAAAAACTAACTATTTTCACAGTATATTTGCCCACTGACTCTGATATATTTTTTTTGATCATGCTTCATTCCCTATTGCTCGAACAATATGAAAACTTAGTTTTGATTTGCTCAAGGGAAAAATACATCATCGAACATTCAATATTCTTACTTTGTAAAACATTTTCATGAGAACTTTAATTTACATTTTGGTCGTCTACAAGGGGACATTTGCTGTAAGGGTGGATATCTAGATCTTCAAATAAAAAATCCTTCTCTTGGAGATGCATTTAAAAGAGTAGGAACCTCCGAACTAGCTGTACATAAAAGAAGAGCAAAATAGTTTTACTAAAGAAATCTAACGATGAGTGCAAAATCGTGATGAATTGGCAATAATACAATTCGCCTACATGCAAAATGTAAACTTACAAGAATTTGCAGATCAGGACTTGTTTTGTTTAACACAGCTAACAGTTAATATTTTTGGTATGCACAACCGTAAGACTGCAAATCATTCTATATTTAGCATGATGGTATCGCAAGTAAGGGACCAAGCATCTAGGAGGCTTCTGGAAAAGGAATCTTAAGAGGTTATCATATAAAATTAAGGCATTGATTATATTAATTTCTCGAAAGGCACTAAATATTAGCATAGTATAAACAAACATATTAGTTAGTACCTTTCCAAAATAAACGATTCATATATACCTATTATATTATTTGTAGCTAACTAAAATATCATATCCAAAGAGAAAAGTTGAACATTAAGTAGTTAAAAATTCCTTTTATTCTACAAACAAGTATATTTGTATCTATGTACATGTTTACTGATATTCAAAATAGTAATTTTCTTGTGGCATTCAGAGTTCGACAATCTATTCTCAAATTATGGAAAATAAAATTGAATTAAGAAAGCCTTAGTTCTATAACTTGTGTGTATTTACTAGTAAGTGAACTCATAATGCTAATAACATGAGGGCTTTCTGAATGAAAAATCCTTAATATATGATTCGACACTGGCTTTTCCATAGTGTAGTAAGTGTAGCGATTGCTGTATGACATAATATATTTATGATATTCTAACGTGATAAGCAAGATCACAATCTAAGGAACTAAACAATCTATAAATAAGAATTACTTTCCCGTAAACATACCTACTATTTTAAAAATATTGTTTAAAACCTAAATAGCCAAGTGATACACTACTGTGTAATAAATCCCTCAGTTTGACAATTTCTCTATAATATTAAGTAAAATATTATTATTCTTCCCACACTTGCTTACATTTAAACATAATTTAAAGTTCTTCCTACCTTATTTAATAAAAAGTCAATGAAAACTACACTGGAAAATATTCATACAAAACAGGCACTCTGGACCCTGCTTTAATCCTCAATTTATGGGATTTTCTTTAGGATCAAAGGAAAATATAATACACTTCAGGTTTCTCAATGTTCAGAGCACTAAAACACAACTACCAATAGTTCTAAGATATTTGAAAATATGAGTAAAGAACTAAAAACAGAACCAAAACATGGAAATTGCAATGCAAGCAATGGTAAAAATGATAGCCATTCGCGCGCAGCTACGTCACAAAAACGCCAATCATGGTGAGGGAGCCGCGGGGCACGGGGCAGAAAAAAGTGAACATGTGTTTAAATGGGAAGGCACCATCCTTTCATATTAGTTTATCATTCTTGGTCCGAACTAACTAGACATGATTGATAGGCTCCATCATGTGTCCTTGATTAGTTCCGCGGGCGGCCTTAGGAGAGGATAGCTTCCAAGATGCATTCCGTTTACTATTGGTCGAAACAATTGGGCGGGTTTTGGAGCCTTTGTTTACTATTTTAGAATGTCTAATTTTCACTTCACGCTAGTGGTGTCAAAAAAGTAACTACTCGTTACTTTATATTCGTTACTATCCAATACCCGAAGTACCGAATACCGAACCGAGAACTCTATCGTTACTTCGTTACTTTGAATCATATTAAATATATGCTTTGAATAGTGATTACATATTATATTACATTACACGCAGGGTTGCCAGATTAGGGGATTTTCCCCAAAAATTAGGGGACTTTTTTTTCTTTGGGGTATTTTTCGGGGATATTTTATTCTGGGGATTTCTACTGGGGAAAGAATATTTACCTTAAGTTTAATGCGACTCGCCTCAAATCTGATCTCGTAATTCACAAAATCAGATATAAACACGATGATTCAATTATTCTGATCATAAAATATAAAAATATATATTTTACTAATCTTTATGTCCGAGCACTCCGAGCTGCGCTGACGCCATCTATAGTTGTGGCATAAAAATATTTAATCCGCCAAGTGGTTTTATATACTTTTAAAGAAATTTATCGTTATTTAACTTTGGGGAAATAATCTTAGGTGAAATTAATATACTAATCAGTTCAAGAAATATTATTATTTTTGAAGTGAAAACGCCTTCAGGCCCGTTTACACAATAATCGACTAGGCATGTATTATACCGGTCCGTATACTTATACTAGTTTTTGGCAAAAACCTTCGAGTGAGGTGGTGGATAAAGGTGCGAGAGGTAACGGGTTCGATACCCGAAGCCTTCTTTCAAGAAACTTTTTTTCTTATTTTTATTTAGCTTTTAATGCCGTTTTATTGGAGTTTTCACTCCTGTCGTACGGTCTTAAGCACACACCTTCTCTTTTTTAATCTTATTTTTACTGTTGGTTATAAGTTCTCTCTTTCATTTGAAAAATAAAAAAAATCCTGGACAAAGTAGCTTTATTTGCACTAAATATTTTCTAGTTCTTGAGGCTTTATTTGTAATAGAGCTTATTTTGGGGGTATTTTAGAGATATGGGGAAAATATTTTAGCCACGAAAAATTATTAAAATCCAGGAAAAACATATCATAATCTACAAAAACAAAAAAATATATATTTTGGGGTGTTTTTTTCAAAAAGTCCTAAATTTGAGGGATTTTTGAATTTCGATTGGGGATATCGAGCCGAACGGTCTGGCAACCCTGATTACACGGTAGTCGGCACTTACGAGAGTTACGAGACTCATCGCTATG
>JAEQML010065566.1:0-20816 GCA_016904865.1 Pissodes strobi
TTTCTATTGATTTTGTTGGGTCCTTGTTAACTAAAGAATAAAAATTTTTATCTTCAAGTAGATCATTGGCTAAAGATATGTATTGTTGTTTATCAATTATTACTGTTACATTGCCTTTGTCAGATTTAGTAACTAAAATATTTGGATGTTCTTTTAAAAAAATTTTTGTCTTATAAAAGAGATTATTGATAAAATGATCCACATGTTTATTAGAGTGTAAATAATTAGTAATGATATTTGTAAGTTTAGCTCTAAATAAATTCTTTTTATTAATATTAAATCCATAGATAATATTTTCAATGTCTGATAGTAATTTAGGGATTGAAATATCTTTTATATTTGGAGGAACACAAAATTTAAAACCTAATGCTAAAAAGTTTTTTTATATCATCTGGAATGTGAATATTAGT
Organism: Pissodes strobi; assembly: GCA_016904865.1. Taxonomy (NCBI): domain Eukaryota; kingdom Metazoa; phylum Arthropoda; class Insecta; order Coleoptera; family Curculionidae; genus Pissodes; species Pissodes strobi. Next base: position 411 of record JAEQML010065566.1, read on the forward strand.
AAGATTTTTAATCCATGTATCTTTAGATTTAATTTTATTACTGATTTCATTTTCTTTTTTTTTTTTTTAAGACCAATTGTTTCTTGTATAGACGCACCTAATAAAAAATTAACAGAATTCATATCAAATATTTTGACAACTTCATACAATAAATCTAATAGCTATTATATTAAAGATTCTTTTGAATTTTCAAAATTTATTAATAACAAATTAATACCTGAAAATCATACATTAATCAGTCTAGACGTTAAATCACTCTATACCAACATACCAATCAATTTAGTAATCAATAGTATCAATAAACATTGGATCAGTATATCCGTAAATTGTAATATATCAAATGATATGTTTATTAAAATAATAAACTTTATCTTCAATTCTAATCATTTTTGTTTCAATAATAAATTTTATAAACAAGTTTTTGGAACCCCAATGGGTAGTTCTATTTCTCCAATCATTGCCCAATATGTAATGGATGATTTATTAGAACAATGTTTAGAAAATTTAACTTTTCAACCAAATTTTATTAAAAAATTTGTTGATGATATTATTTGTTGTATTCCTAGTGACAAAATAAATGAAATTCTTTTAGTTTTTAATAATTACCACCCAAAATTACAATTTACGATTGAAAAAGAAGTTAATAATCAAATACCATTTTTAGATACAATGATAATTAAACAAAACAATAACATTCTAATTACCGATTGGTATTTAAAACCTGTCCACTCTAAAAGATATTTAAATTATTTTTCTTATCATAGTAATAAAATGAAAATTAATTTAGTTTTAGCTTTAAAAAATAGAATAATAAACCTAGTGCATCCTACTTTAATAAATAAAAATTTACACAAACTTAAAGACATCCTTATAGATAATGGTTATCCATTAAATTTTCTAAAAAAATTGCTTTTTAACATTAGAATAAATAACATCAACAATAATATTCATGATAACATCAATAATAATATTTCAAATGTTTGTTATGCTTCATTTCCATATATCAAAGAACTTACTCCGAAAATAATAAAAATTTTTAGAAATGAACCTGTAAAATTAGCGCTAAAAAATGTTAAATCTATTGGTAATTTATATTCAAAATTAAAAGATAAAACTATTGCTTTAAATTACTCAAATTTAGTATATTCAATTCCATGTAATAATTGTGATAAAAAGTATATTGGACAAACGTCACAAAATCTAAAAAATGGAATTTCTGGACATAAAAGTGACATAAGACTTCAAAAAAATACTTCTGCTTTATCTGAACATGCATATATTACTGGTCACATACCAAACTTTAATGAAATCAAAATTCTCCATACAGAAACACATTTAAATAAAAGGTTATTTTTAGAAATGGTCGAAATAAATAAAACTAATTCTATGAATAAGAGAACTGAAATTGATGATTTAAGCTCAATTTATTCTTATATTTTATCACTAAATAATCGATAATTTTGTACCAATACACCTTGCCATTATTACTAAATTAGTTAACATCAAATATCAAGTATTCCTTTAATACCGCGTAAATTATTTATTTTGAAACAAAGTAGATTGACTTTGACATTTTATGTAGTTCTATATGTTATTCTAATATTTTATCAATTTTTTACAATATTTTTTAAAATGTTATAATTGCCAAAATTGAGTTAAACTAGTTTTGATTGTAAGTTGCCAGAAAATTGTTATATATTGTACATTAGTATATAAAATAATTTTTAGCCCTGACGAAGGTCACGATATAATGACCGAAAGCTTGGACGCAAAACAAATCAACTTTTAATAAACCTTATTGGCTGAAGACCCGTGAATTATTTTTACATTCAAACATACAGCCGTGATCCTATGAATAAATATATATATTAAAGTAACAAACTAAATAACACCATTTTTTAAATACAAACATAGTCTTAATAATTAAAGTGGATCCCCGCATCAGATATAGCATTGGATAGGACATTTGACAATGTGGCTTGCTCTAAATCTTGTTCTTGTGAGTGTGCAACGTTGACTGGTAGCTGTGCTTGAGTAGAAGAGTTTTCGTGTGTCAGAATTGTGTTTGGTGATGACATAGGTGTATGGGTTGTTGATGTAGATGTAGACGAAGCTCCTGAATATTGCGAATGATAGTGATCATTTTGTAAACCAGTTGGTAGCTGGTAGGTCGTACCAGGAAATGGATTCCAATACGGCGTTTGATCATACTTTCCCATAGATGCTTCAAATAAAATGTTAGAGATTAGGTGCCCCACAGTATTTTGGGCGCATTCAGTTCGAATACCTTGAATTTTTTCGCCAACTAACTCTCCAAAAATCCGGAAACTATTACGAGACTTCTTACTTTGTAATTGTTTTATCAACATATACGCTTCTTCTTGTCGTTCGTCGTCCTGCGTGTAGTATTTATTCTTCCCTTTAAAGTTTTTTTTTGCCTTAGGAGTCTTGAAAAGCGCGTTTTTTGTGTTACTGCAAGACAACCACTTGTTGACGGTATTTCGACACTGTTCTCAATGTTTTGAAGCATTGTGTTTTCTGTAGCATCCTGAACTTGCGTTTCTTGAAAATCGCTATGATTTTCTTGCTCCGCTTCACTTGTGCGTGAAAGAACGACTTCTTCTGTAATACCTTCATCATCACAGCTATTTGTCAAAATGGAATTTTCTGTCTCTATATCTCCACCGAGATCTCCGCCCTCGGTGTCACTTTCTGATGATGAATCACCAGTGGCCTGAAAAGAAAAAAGTCTATGAAATGTATTTATGTACACAATAGATTTTTAATTTGGAGTAGTCCTATTTGTCGCAATATTTTGGGTTAATATTTTTGTAAAATAAAACAATATACAGGGTGTTATTTAAGTACGTGGCCAAATTTCAGGAGGTGACTCTTTGAGTGATTTTGGGATGAAAAGGTTATATAAACATAGGTCCGGAAATGTATTGTTTCCAAAATAAGAAAAAAACGGTAGGGTACACCATTGACTTGTTTCTAATGTTGATATTTATTTCGGATTAAGGAACTAAAAATACAACTTTTTGTCCCTTGAATTATTTTCGTATCTTGCTTACTATTTAGGAAAAAAATAAAAACCACCACATGTCCCTAGACTGTCACAAAAAGTGAATTTTATTATTTTTTCAAAAACTAAGCAAGATACACAGATAACACAAGGGATAGGAAAGTTGTAATTTTAGTTGCAAAATTTGAAAAAAATATAGATTTTTTTTAAAAAAGGTGAGTGACTTACATTTTTTTATCAAAAATATCCAGAAGATTGACTTCCGGGACACCACTGGACTTAATAACAACAATTAATCTAATTATGGCTAAATCAGCTCCTTGCTATAGTAAATACTACTGCCGAATTTTAACAAAATCGACCAAAAGAATATTAAGATTTTTACAAAAAAAAACGATTTTTTTTAAAGGTTGCCTTGTATCTTGGAAACAGTGCATTTCCGAACCTATGTTTATATAAACTTTTTGTCTTAAAATCACTCGAAAAGTTACCTCTTGAAGTTTGGCTACGTACTTAAATAACATCCTGTATTATAATTACTTTAAAAAAGGGGTGGACATGTGGAAAATCATGTGTTTAGACACTTTTAATAAATGAACTGATTTTTTTTTCAGATGCCTAAGACAAATGCTGAGTGGGAAGCCACGGGACATCAGTTTGCAAGTCTTTGGAATTTTCCAAGATGTGCTGGAGTTATGGATGGCAAGCACGTTATGATACAAGCACCAAGACACAGTGGCAGCGAGTTCTTTAATTACAAGTCGTTCTTTAGTATCGTACTATTTATCGTGGCCAATGCAAATTATGTGGGTCAGTATCTTAATGTGGGTTGCCAAGGTCGAATATCCGACGGCGGAGTTTTTGATAGCACTCGCTTCAAAAAAATGTCAATGGAAACACCCTCAAAATGGAGGCTCTGCCAGAAAGAAATCTCCCCGTCCCGTTTGTTTTTTTAGGCGATGACGCAACTTTTCTTTTCACTTCTTGTGCGCTTGTTCCTATTTTATTGGCCAACGTGGTCCAAGCATCATGTTTCGAATTTCTGCATTTATACTCTTTGTCTTTTGCATTCCACAAACACTCATATAGTTTATAATTATCAATTAATTCTATTACAGCGACATTGGTCCACACAAACGACATACTTAAATATTATTTGTATTCCCGAAATAGAACCACCACTAAAGGCCTCGCAACAAAATTCTGTTTCCAGTTACTTATTCGTTTCCACTGCGACAGCAACACGTAGCAACTTGTATCTGTTTCGTCGTGTTTCCGATTTTTCTTTGAAGTTTACCGCTCAAATTGGAAACTGGCGACAATAAGCAACAACCACTATTTGTTTCCGAAACATAGAGCAACATTTAGGAACTTTGGGGAACATTTTTAGAAACAAGCAACAGAAACACAAAAGTTGCTCAATGTTCCTCCAGTGGAAACGTAGCTTAATAAAGCGCTCTTTCTTATTTAGAAACCTGTCGATCAGTTTGTTTATTTTACTTCGTTTTTCGGCTGGCAAGCTAATCGATAAATCAGAGCTGTTGAAAATGAAATCTGAGAAATTTTGTTGCCTTTGCGGTTTAAAGTTACTCTTCTCGATATTTATGACGAATCCTAGAGCGATGAATAACTGACGTCTGCATATTTTGGGAACATTCCTCAGCTGTGTTCCCAAATTTTATGAAATCATCTAAATATGCTACACAAAGAATTCCTTTGTTTCTCAGAAAAGTGATAATTGGTTTTGTTAATTTTGTAAAAATAAAAGGAGCCGAAGATAGACCAAACGGTAAACAAGTAAATTCATAAATACTCTCATTAAAATTGAAACGCAAATATTTTCTGTATAAATTATGGATAGGAAGAAGATAATATGCATCTTTAAGGTCAATTGTGCACATAAACATATTTTCTTGCAAAATTCTAGAAACAGTTCTATAGTCTTCCATTTTAAAATGGGATGGTTTAATGAACACATTAAGATATTTTTTTAGGTTTAATATGAATCGTTTTTACCGGTCGGTTTATCTGCTAGAAAAAATGGTGATAAAAACTGCCCTGGTTGTATGTCATGACATTTTTAATGGCCCCCATAGTTTTTAGGTTAGTTATTTCTGCGTTCAGAAAATTAACTTCATTAGGAGTAAACTTGCGAATAGGTATTTTATTTGCACAATAGGACTCTCCACTGCGACCCTTGGTCTATTGAAGAGCTCGGGGGAAGAGGGTAACAAGCCACCTATTCTTCCTTTTGAGTTTAATGTGACTGTTATATTTTGATTAAATCCTCAAATCGTAATTTTTAAGCTTACACCAAACTGCTTTTGGAGTAGTATATTTATACATATAGCTATCAAAATTTGCAAACAAAGCAAAAAAATATCTCTAGGTTACAAAAAAATTGCCAACTTTGACAAAAAAATGTGGCTTATTGCCTTTTTCAACTTAAAAATTAGACCTTATTTACTGATAATACAACGTTATAAATGTTAATAAAATTTAAAACTAAAACAAATTTAAGAAGAGCTATAGTTCTTCGGCATCTCCAAGATCCATATTAAGATCCATATGTTCTATATTACCTTCATGAATTTGGGTAGCCTTCAACTGAACATCTTCTACGGCCGAACTCTGCGTAAAATCCATGAAAAATAGGGGGGACAAAGGGTAGTAACTCCTTAGGTTTTTAAGTTTTTTTGGATTTATTTGCACGAAGGCAGAATATTTAAGAGGCAGATCTGAAAACGTTGAACAATTCGCAAAGTGAACACCTCGTTTTCCAATATTGACTGGCTGGAATGCTTCATTCAGGTAATGTTTTATAAACATTGTATTGGGGTGCTCTACTTCAAATCGAAAGCATCGTACTTTGCTAAAATTAACTTGTTCTTTTGTGTCTGTCACATTTTTCTTGTCCATATATTTTAGGATATCTCCAAAGGTATAAAAATCCGCCTGCGTCATAGGCACCACTTCACAAGGATTTTTTTTATTTTGGCTTCTCTGACAGCGTTATGCCACTGTTCTAATGAGTACACCTGTGTCAGATATTTTTTACGCTTCACGATAGCTGCAAAATCCCTATCTGATGGTAGGTGGGTATGCCCTGGTACAAGAAATCGATGTTCAATGGCCTTAAACTTTTTCTGGCGTAATAGCTGTAACCATAAACACATTACTGTCCAGTTTTTATTTTGACCCTTACAGTTGTCAGTAAAAATTCTTAGTTCGTCTGTTTGGGCAGCAAAATGATTAATATATTTTAAAATTGTGTCACGCTGAAGATGCGGAGGTATTTTAAAGGGTTACGGGGTGTTAACCACGTCACGCTAAAGTCTATAGCTGCGGGGGTAGTCTACTATAACGGGGATCTTACCCTGAAGGGGTAGGTCTAACTTCCTTCGATTAAAACGCAGTTATTCCCAAATCACTACTTTATTTACTACTGCCTAAATAATAATAAATTACTCGCTCGGCTGCGGAGGTATTCTAATGCGTTAGGGGGGTTAACTATATAGATACACAATTTATAATATAATAATATTGACTTACATCTCTCTTTCCCTAAAAGCAACCCTATGATGATCCTCGAGTCACGTCCCTAACCCTCAACCGGTTTCGGCTCGAACCGGAGCGGATACTCTCCTACTGAATGCCTTTGGCTGCCTCGGATTTCCGACTTGATCTCGACCAACTTGGGCTGCCACTTATTCTCGACCCTCTGTATACACTTTCACTTAGAACCGCAAGTTAGACTTACGCCAACTTTTCCTCGGACTCCCGACTTGAACTTTCGTCAACTCTCGACTTAAACTTTCGCCAACTTTCGACTTGGACTTTCGCCAACTCTCGACTTGGACTTTCGACTACCCGTAACGGCTGTCAACACTCGAGTAGTCTCCTTCTCGACTCACTTCTCTCTAGCTGCCTTCTCCTTTCCCCATTCCACTTTGTCTTCCTATCATTCATTCACGCCTTTTTCTATTGTTCATTGTTATTTTCGCATTTCTTAAAATTATCTCTTTCTCTTTTTACCATACTCTCCACTATGTTTCATTTTCTAACTAGCCATTCATACTTAGACGTCATTCGTTCCCCCTGTTTCCCAAAAACAGCGATAGCCTGTACATTCATCAATTTTCGCAACTATTGTACCGCCCACTTATTTCGGCCATTATTAGTTTTGCCCAATATGTCAATCCGGGTTAATTACTACTAACTTGCACTTTCTTGCTGACGTTTCCAAATAACGTTTAATGTCCCCGATTAAACTCCTTATGTCTACTTTTCTGATGTTTAGTTTTAACATGCATGCTTTACATTATTTGTATAAACGATTTCTTGTTCTATTACGCAAAAATAAAGGCAACTGACCTTTTGTAGAAATTAATATTATATTAATATATTATTTAAGCCCAGATAATAATATATGACAATAGCACTTGCTATTTCGTCGCTTCCACGCTTTGCAATGTGTTCTGGCCACATGAACATAAATCCTCTACCTGTATTACAGTTATGTACTCCGAGATTGTACATCCATGCCTTTCTGAGGTAAAAAGCCTTTCCCACAGTCAAATCTGGCATTGGGAGAGCTTGTTGAAGATCAAAAGAAATAACCAGTTTCTGCTTTCCTTTTTTAGCTTCCTCGGTTTCAGTTTTTAAGCTAGTCTGCATTGCTTCTGCCCTTCGTTGATGTAAATCTAAATTAATTTGAATTTCCTTTACTTTTGCTTCGTCGTTTTTAGTCGAGTCAAGTAAAGTTTTGTACTGATCACATGTATCACACGTGTCGCTCTTTGGCAACTTAAATCCAATGTTGTACTGACCGCAGAATATCCTTCGATAGGTATCCTCTTTAACTGGTGAAATACCCTGTTCTCTGCCCCATAAAATGTAGAAATTTTTATATAGGGAAGCAATAGACAGGTCGTGATCTATGTAAACACGATTGGGATTTTTTTCTGCCATAGTGGCTAGTATAGGTATAGCTCAGAGGAAGAGGGTAACAGTTTCTTCCGCTAATCGGTATTTGCGGTTGTGATGTTTACCACGTTGGTCACATTTTGGAACCGTATTGCCCTGACGAATCTGTTTGCAAATATTATATAATCGCTTTTCAGAATTCTGAAGGCCGTGAATGGACAAGAACTCTTTCTTGCATATTTTTACTCCGTTAACCTTAACAGAATATAAAAAAGTCACTGTTCGGGAAGAAGTTTGTCTTTTTCTTTTGTTGGTGTAGCTTCTTTTTTACGTATAGCTTTTATTGTGCCAAAAGATATGCATTCTGTTTATCAAAAGAAGCCAAATTCAGGAAAGAATGGAAACGTGTTTCTTCGTTTCCTAGAAGCCATGACATGCAGCGTTTTTTGCAATGGTATGGTGGTCCCATAGTTTTTTGGAGAATTTTTTTACCCTTCCAATTTTCATAGGAGTGACCTAAATGTTTTCGCTGTTTTTCCTTTTCTCGCTTTCTGGTTTCTATATTCTGATGTCGCCATCTGGACTTCGTTTTTTTTCAAGAGTTTCAATAAAACCTCGTGATAAGTTTGGATCCTGAAATAAGGAAACATTTGTTGACGAAAGAAGGAAACAAGCCACAAAAACATAAGGACAAACTTTGTTGTCGAAAAAAGGTAATAAGCCACAAAACAAATAAAAGAGGATTATATGGTGTTGCACAAAAGCTTCGTCGGTAGTATTTTCTAAATTCACCTAATAACTTTATCTACAACGGTTAGGAGTACTTTGCGCCAAAATACGGCGTCAAAATAAAAAAAAATAAGTTAAAAATAAGGAGGTAATGAGCCTCTATTTACTAAAAAAAATTACTATCGTTTCACTATCGTAACTTGAATTTACGTAATCTTTATTCTTTGCACTGTCATCTGAATCAAAGTCCGATTCAGAAGAGGCAGAATTATCACTGTTTTGGAGCACTTTACGCTTAACACCTGCTGAACTTGTCGACGCCATGTTGATTTTCGTGTGGCTTGTTTCCTTCTTGACCGGTACAGTCGGCAAGACGCATGAACGACTTTTTTGCGCTGCGTTACGATTTTTTTGGCAAATTTATTACCCTCTTCCCCCGAGCTCTTCTATTGTGGCTCACATCTGTGATTTCCACTATGCCAGAGGCTCGATCCTTTTCATGAAATCGAACAGCTTTCTGGGGTGCATAGTTTTCAAATCTATAAGTGTGATTTGAGGATTTCCAAAGACTGTTTGTCTGGTTCTTTCTACTGCTGGACAGTGGCATACATTGTTTCTTCGTCCTCCAAGCACAAGCGGCATTCCGTTTCTTCGGAGAGCCCTATCTTGTTCATGTGGTTTCTTACCCGACAATGGCCAGTGTACATGCCTACTACACAGTGGCGGACTTACGCTAAGGCCCGGTAGGCCCGGGCCTAGGGCGGCCATATTTAGGGGCGGCAATAAAGTAATTTCTTTATGTAGTTTATATGGTGGATGCTGAGAAAGGAGCGTCTGATAGCTTGGGGCCTAGGGCGGCCGAGACTGCAAATCCGCCACTGCTACTACAGCCTGTACCTGCTGTTGGCCAAGTTGAAGAAGTTGTCCAGTTCTCACTCCTGATGGCAGTTTCACCGCCAACTTTGAATGAGTTAGGCCTGGTAACTCTCCATTTGTCTACAAATCGCTTTTGTGTCCACCTGGAGAGGGCTTCTTTAGCTGTGTTATAAGCTATTCTCTGTACTGGTTCTGGTCCTATGAAGGCCGTTGCGGCCGCCTGTTTCGCAAGAGCATCAGCTTTTTCGTTGCCTTCATATCCTGTATGTCCATCTATCCAGATCAGTGTAAGTTTATTTCCTCTCCCTAGCTTGGTGAGTAGCTCCTGGCAGTTCCATACTGTCTTGGATGAACAGCGGCTAGATTCAAGAGCTTTTAAAGCTGCTTGACTGTCCGACAAAATTTTAATTGACTTGCCTTTCCAGTTTCTATCGATGAGCCACTGTGCAGTCATATCAATGGCCTTAACTTCAGCCTGAAAAATGGTTGCATGTTTGCCAAGGAAACACTTAAGCTCAACCTTACCATTTTTATTCCATGCAGCGGCTCCTGTACCATCTTGGAGCCGTCAGTGAACCAACTATTCCCAGCAAACACGGTGATATTTTATTTACATTAATATTACATAACTTTTTCTCTGTTATATAACAGTTTCCATCACATGTGACTTAAAATTATATATACCAGAAAGTGCTCAATGTCCGCATCTGTTACTTACTTTTGTTACGTAACAGTGTTATATAACAGTGATATTTAAACCCTAACGTAACATTTATGTCTATTATGAAAATAATCTATTGCTTCCTTTTATTACATAACGCTGTTATATTGCAATCATATTTAAACTTTAACATAACATTTATATATATTATACAAATCATCGGTTACTTCCTTTTGTAACATAACTTTGTTATATAGCAATGATATTTAAACCCGAACGTAATATTTATATATATTATACAAATCAACTGTTACTTCCGTTTGTTACCTAACGCTGTTATTATAGCAGTGATATTTAATCTGAAATATAACATTTATATTATACAAATTACTTATTTCTTACAAGAGCACGGTTATGCGTTAGTTATATAACAATATCATTTTATATTAATTTAATTACATTTTCTACTTTTACATTGACAGGATCAATTATTGCATTTATGCGTTTTAGAATTTTAATAGAATTATAATGTTTGAAATGCTAAATACAATAACAAAAATTGAGTAATAATAATAAAATACATGTTCATTAGTTAACTGTTTATTTTTGAAAAAATATGCACCAAACGTGAATTCAAACATGAGTTTTTTCATCTTTTTTTATTGCGCGTTGTAATCTCTGGTTAGAAAGAAGGAATCATTCTGCACCATAATGTTGGATATTACTGAGTGTTGTTGCATTGTGTTGCATTACCAATGTATCTATAAAATATAATTAACAATCATATTTCAACATTAATTATCCTTAAATTAATATCTGATAACAAACAAGGAGGTTTGGGAAATTGTAACGTCAGCAGAATTGAAGATGGTATATATAAATAATATATGTATTTCGAAATAATAACTGGCAACAGAAAATATTAACGGCAATAATTGATGAAAAAAGTGCAGTATGCTTTTTTCATCGTAGATACCTATATAAAATAGTAATGTTCAAATGTGCAACGAGCTAAACAGGGTCAAAATTACATATTTATGTTTTGTCCAATAAATTTTAAACCGTAGCTATAAATAGCAGACATTTTAAATAGGAATACTTACTAGCTGTTTTTTTAACAAAAAAATTCAAAGTATTCATAAATTGGAGATGGCTTGACAGAATTTTATTAAAATTTAGATCTCGATTCGAGATCAAATTCGAGAGAATTTTGAAACAAAAAGTCAATATTTTCTTGCACTTAGTCGTTGCCAAACAACGGAAAATAGGGTCAACCGGGGCTATTAAGATACAAAAATTAAAAAGTTTCAAAAAAAAAATATTTTTTTTATTTAAGTAAAACGAAAGGTCTTATGCGGTACAAAATTGCATTCCCTTCAGTTTTCTTATATAAAAACTTATCTGGAGTTAACAGGAAAATTGTAAAAAAATAAAAACTGTGTCTCATAATAGCCCCTCGTTTGGGGCTTTTATTGATACACAACGGGGCTAATCTGATACAGTGCTTTAACTGCATTCTCTTAAGTATTATTACTTCAGCGGGGTTATTCTGATACACTACAGTCCTTTATCATATTCCCCTATAAATTTGGTATTGATATGACTGTTGGTTTTAAAGATACAAGAGGTAAAGTTCAGCATTTATAAAAAAGGCAAAAATATATGAATTTTAAAGCATTAAAACATTGTATAAAAGGTAAGGTAAGCCAAAGGTAACAATATAAAAAAACCTACATCCTTAGAGAACATTTTAATAAGGCATAAACATCAAATAGCATGAAAAACTAACAACACAACGATAAATTGTATATTTTAATAAAGCATAAACATGAAATAGCATAAAAATCTGAAAATACAACGCTCATATACTGGCACTATACTATCAAACACAAATTTTTCTCTGTTTCCAGATAAAACGCAGTTAGGAGAAGGTAGTTTGGCAATAATTGCTTCGGTATCGATTAGACATATGTCTTTTTTGTTCTTTTTAAAAGTCTTGTCGTGTCACTACCGCTCACATCTTATTTTCTTGGGGATGAATATGGTGGTAGGTGCTTGTATCATAATAGCCCCACCACACGTATCACATTAGCCCCAAGTTGTGCATCATAATAGCCCTTTAACATACATAGCTAATAAAGCTATCTCAGGTAATGGTCAAGCTTACTAATATTAAGGTAAAACAAAGCTCAAAACTTATATTTTCAGGTTCTGTAATAAAACTGATTTAATATAGCTGTATAAATCAATTTTTCCAGTATTTTTCCAATTTTTTTTTTGCGAAATTTGTTCATCTTTTATCAAAAATAAATATGAGGCGATTGTTGTAATGCTTCTTGCAATATACTGCATTTTTTTCATGCAATACATTTTACACTAAACATCTGACTGGTTGGAAATGTTATTTCGTTACAGTTATTTGTAATCTAAATAAATGAATGAAAATAAAATGAATAATTTTCGATTTTTGGAAAAATAGTATGTATACCTCGTAGGAAAAGCCACATTCCCACTTCGTATTGCCAGTCTTGGCTCGCGGCTCGACAGGCAATCTTTACGGTCATCCGGAAATGTTCAGCTTTTCCTACTAAGAATACAATGTACTATTAAAGACAATTAATACAATTTTATCACTGTTTACTTATTAAAATAGACTTATTATTAGATATTAAATAATAAGTACGTTGCTACATAAGTTAAAGTGAAATTACTTATTTTTACATCTATCGATTCAGCAAGTAGCTTCTTAAATATTAAACAAAAATTAACTATTAAATTTTAAAAATTGTTTGGAAAAATAAATATCATAACAAGAACTGGGTGATCACGTGGAATTATAAGATATTAATATGTGTCATACCACTCTTACCTGTTATAAGCTTCATTATATTGTCAAAGAGGATTTGGGGCGCTTCCCTGGTGCGTACTACTGAGTGGGATTACTGGCGGCGTTCCTCCTTGAGCTGGGTGTTGTATATCAGATGGAATAACGACTCGCTTAATTCGAAACAAACTGTACGTATATTGGTCTTCAGATACATGAAGGAATGCACTTAGAATGACGACTATGTTTGATTACAATTTACTAGAATAGCGTAGAACGCATGACCATTCGATGAGGACTGACTGGAATCGACCTATTCGGCTCCCTTGAGTTTACTTTTAGTTTAAATTGTTATGAGCGTTATAATTCGTTTTAGTTATATTGGTATGCTTTAATTAGGTTTCACTTTTATCTATGGTTCACTTTACTTTTTACTTCAAGTTTTACGTTACTTTTACACTTTACTTTTACACTGACATCACTATAGAGGAGGTTCGATCTTGGTTCCCAGAGAAGCGTTTGGCCTTAATTAAAAGGGAACTACTTAACCAGAAAGTCAAGATCGGGAGGTTGACCTTGGTATCAGAGAAGCGTTTGGCCTTAATTAAAAGGGAACTACTTAACCAGATAGTCAAGGTCGGGAGGTTTGACCCTGGTCACCAGAAAAGCGTTTGGCCTTAATTAAAAGGGAACTACTTAACCAGATCATCAGGATCGGGAGGGTTTGAGCTTACAGGAGGAGCGTTTTGCCTTAATTAAAAGGGAACTACTCAACCAAATAAGTTGACGTCTACTTGATTTGCCCGTTCTTTTATACTAAATTTTGTTGATATTAGACTGATTGTTTTTAAAACATGTTTAGATAATACTCATAATATTTGATCCTCCAATGTCAAGTATCAAGTTCAAACATTAGACTGAGTGTTCTTTTGTTATTACCCTTTCTAGTTTACACATGCCCCCCTTCAACTAGCATTGGTCCCCAATGCAAAACATCTTTACAGTTAGAAAGTTCAAAAAGGAAAGAATCTGCTCAATAAATAAAGACTTGATTGAGAAAAGAATTAACTAAATTCGTTATCTTAGAGACGCTCAAAAACTAATTTTTGATGGGTATGTTCAAAAAGGAGTGGAACCCCCTTAAATAATAATAACCAGCTGTCCTCAATGTTCGAATAGTCATATCGTTCGGTACCTACTTAAATTTAGGTTATGTCTGAGCACTTGTCCCTAGCATAATTCGGTCCTGGATTCCAGCCAAAGGGTCTCGATCTGCGCCCTTACTAAATTCAGAACCTTTGTCGGACTCCTTTTTGGCTGCTGTGTATATCAGGACTCCATCGCCATTGACTAGTGAGTGATTCAGGTACATGTAACAAATATAAACCAAATATAAAGTGCTTAATATTACATTTTGTTTTCTATCTTATAAAAACTTTTTAAATGACCGTCATTTCAATTTTTTATCACCCAGTACTAATTCTTATTTAAAATCATACAGCATATTTTTATTAACTGGTGTCTTAAACCTATGCAAGTATCATATTATTTTTTAGTTGGTCTGCCGTGTATGTGTAGCCGAAATTGAACATTGCTGTAAATATTATTAAAAAACATATTGGTGTTAAAACAATCGAGAACTATTTTTTGATACCTTGCATTTTTCCTGACCCAGTATTCCGTTATATACTGTATCCTATATATTTCCAATAATTTAAAAAAAAAATCTTTGGGCGTATTTTCCTTTGCGTCTTAGAATTTAAAGTGTACATGATGGAAGTGCCCTGCCGTAAGTAAAAAAAAATTGTATAATCCCTTAAAAAATGTTCCCTTGTTGTTTTACTGTCGTAATATTTCACCCGCTTTCTTTCTGTTAAAGAGAGAAGATTTGTTCGTTCATACCGCAGACAAGCCAGGCGTGCACTCCCGGAAGTCCTTGCGGTAAGAATTCACATTTCTTCTCTTTTTTTTGCTGCCGAACTGTGTGCCCCTCTATAAGTTTCTCATTTCTCTTTGTAGAGCTTCGAGTTTTCCATTACGTATTTCCGAGTGGTCAGGAGTCTGGGATCACCGGCAGGGCACCAGCTCATTTCTATTACATTTATTATTATTTATCTATTTTTTCCCTCTGTATATTATTCCCATATATATTTATTTTACAATAATCATTGGTTTTTTTATTTTTTAACTTATAAAATCGCCGGCTGGTATTTCCATAAATTATAATACGCTTAAAATTTTATTCAAATTATCTGAATTATATTTAGGTATTAGCATGTCCTACAAGTGCATATTTCTATTTCAACTATTGTCAGCGGATTCCAAGTCGATCGCTTGCTTGTTTATTTTTTTGAAACGTACATCGTAACTCTCTGTTACGGATTTTATTTTTAAAATAATAACAAAAATTAGCACGTAAACTCGGTATGCCTTGAGAAATATTGCTGACTATTTGTGATTATATAACATTGATATCTTGTTTTCATTGATAGTAAACATTGCCGGAATTTAAAAATAACAGTAGATATTTAATACATGTATATGTAATTTACAGTAACGTCAATTATGTTGCTTTGACTGATGATATTAGGCAGTTTTCGAAGATGCGCACATTCTGCCGCTAAACATAGACATATACGTTAACTTAGCCGCTATTTGACAGCTCCCGACAAAGTGTTTTCGGAATCGTTTTTAGACCACCACCCCGCTTGCCGTTAACGGAAGATTTTTCTGTTATCGTTAAATTCGTAACTTAACCTAATTGAAGGGTACAGGAATAAAACAAGGAATGTCACTCAAACAACATTTAGAGAAATTCCACTTTTTAATGTTAATTTCAATATAAAACGTTACAAAGAATTTAAAAAAATAATTATCTCTCATAGAACATTAGTAAAAACATTTTAGTAATAAAATAAACAAGAAACATATCAATATAAACTTAGCGTTTGCTGAAACAAAATGAAAATGTCTGCCAATATCCAATACTTTGGGTATAAAACAAGGAATGTCCACTCCCTCGCCGCGCTGCGCTGTTACCTAATGGATTAATAATATTTTATTACATAATTATCCGATCATCTGTAGTGAAAATATATTACCTCTATATTCTTCTTCTTATTTATTTGTTCTTCTTCTTTATCTGATGGGGAAGTTCTTCATAGTATGAAGCAGCATCTGGATTTTCGCAAAATCGTTTCAACTTCATCAGATTTAAGTACTTTAGTTCGTTGATTGGAAGCAAATCTAGAACAAAAAAATGAATGTTCCAATATCAACAATCATCTCTACGTTTAGTAAATATATACATACCGTTATATTTTTCCAAAGGAAGTTCAAACTCATTCGGTAGATTTCTTTTTGGAGGCTTCCTCTTCTGGGCTTTTATTATTGGACTTTGAAGCCAAGTACCACTGTAACTGGAACGGTAGCTTAAAAAACGTGAATGCTCTTTTTGGCATACAATTTCCCTTATAGACTGAATGGGAAAAGGGCATTTTGATACAAATTTGCTTTTGAAAAAATTTGTCCAATCTCTGACCATAGACTGTTCCACTTCAATGACAATAAAGGGATTGGGTTTTTTCCTAGAGTTGCGAAGTAGTTCATACCAATCATTCGGTACTTCCATCCTTGTTTTTAAGTTTACAAGTCCCATGTTTTTGTCACACTCTAAGTATGAATGTCCCCTGATGGGGAATGTAATGTTGATCGATTCTAGTCGTTTAACAGTATGAATTACATAATGCATAAATCTGAACATAGTAAAGTTTTTGTTCTGACCACCCGCAGAATCACAAAAAATATGTAAGTGTTTGACCTCGGCATCTAGGTGATTAACGATAAAATCAAAAAGAAATGTGCACACTTCATCTGATCCTTTATTGGCAAAATGTTCGGGGTAAGTGTAAAAGAGGGACACACCAGATGAAAGAACATGTATGTTAAATGAATATAAACTAAGCTGTCGCAAGTAATAGACGTCATTAGTTGGCACATTTGGTAGATATATATTTTTCTGAAAATCTAGTGCAATTGCTACGAAATCATGGGTAGTTCTCGCTTTATTCTTTGCCTTTCTTTTTTCATCATAAAATCTTTGAGCCTTCTTCTTATGTACTTCGTTTTCTACTGTCAATCGTCTTATTTCATTGTCTAAGTTTCCTTCCTTTTTTAATCTATTCATTTCCGCTGTAAACATATCACATGTGCTGCAGGTATCACTACGAGGAAGACCGAAACTTATATTGAATTTACTATTAAAAATCGTTCGGTACGTTTCATAAGAAGCTTTTACATTGGGAAACATCTCTTGAAACATTGTGTACATTTTTTTAATGTTAAGACTCTCCGGTAGATATATCTTTTTTGTGTCTTTAATGCTATAATGTGACAACCTTCCTTTAAAGGAGTTTATGTGATATTTTATTTTAGCATAGGCATCGTCAGGTAACTTCTTGATAAATTTAGCATGTTTACCGCGTTTGTCGTTTGGGGCTAAACCCATGTGTTTCAATGACTTTTGTAGGTACTCTAATTTACCTTTGGAGATTCCGCGAATGCTTAAGAAAGCTTTACAACATACAGGGATTTCCTCCACAACAGTATCTTTTTTTACTCTTACCTTGTATGCATAAGTACTATCATGATATAGAGCTTCAGTTTCTGGTTTTCTAGATCTGCGCCTTTGAACGGGTATTACAGAGATCAAACCACACAGATAGCTGTTCTGTTCATTATGCCCACTCATTTGGTTAAAGTTAAATAAAATTGCACTACGTTCTAAATCATTGATGGTTTCAAAGCATTTTAATCTTTTGCAGTTGCATGGGTCTCCTTTCTCATGTGAAGACAATTTTAACTTTTTCATGACATCCTGCATTCTGCTACTTTTTTGTCTTTTCTTTGGCTTCAAGTCACTTGCACCACTTTCGGAATTCATGTTCTTAAAGTAAACACACAAACACACCTACACTGAAACATAGACTAGTTTG
The DNA here is from genome assembly GCA_016904865.1 of Pissodes strobi. Taxonomy (NCBI): domain Eukaryota; kingdom Metazoa; phylum Arthropoda; class Insecta; order Coleoptera; family Curculionidae; genus Pissodes; species Pissodes strobi. The sequence goes on from JAEQML010065566.1 coordinate 18,446, forward strand.
GAATTATTATTATCAAACTGTAAGTAACGTATTTTCTCATAATATGATGCAATATTATTTGCTGAGGCGGACATTCCCACTTTTATTCCGGTTGCGCTTGGACATTTCTAGTTTTATGCCTGTATAGCGATTCTTTATTTCACTGTATTGTGGACATCTCTGGTTTTATGCCTGTTTGGTTAGTACCACAAGATAGTAAACAAAAAATACTACACATTGTCGGTCTAACCTGATTTTCTTAGAAATATGGACATTCCTTGTTTTATTACTGTACCCTTCAATTGTTATTTTGTTTATGTTTCGTTTCGATTTAAGGAAGTAAATTCGCACTAACACAGTTCCATACCAAGCCACAAAGAACTACCAGAGTACCGGTTCAACGCTAAGAAGTTATTTGAAAAGTAATAGAATAGTCAGTGTTTGCTATTCCTATTCTATTTGAATTAAAGAACTCCACGGCATCGGCAGTCCGAGTACAGAATGTATGAGGATTTCGCAGCCCTAGAATCCTCCGAGTCTGACAGCGACTTGGAAGATGCTCTGTTGATAGAAGTGTTAAATCAACCTAATAATAATGCGAACAGGGCTGAGATGTATGGTAATTTTAATTTCAACAATTTATCTGAAACTGAGTGTAAATTGTATTTTCGTTTTGAGAAAAATGATATACCCAGATTGGCGCGTGCACTCAGACTTCCAAATGAGTTCACAACTGGAAGTGGACATAAATCTTCTGGTCAAGAAGGACTCTGCATTCTTTTGAGGAGACTAGCGTATCCCAACAGACTCAGTGATTTAGAACCTTTGTTTGGGAAATCAGTTCCAGCATTGTCCAAAATAATTGACTATATTATCAATCACATATATAATAATTTTGGACATCTACTCTCAAATTTGAGAAATCTGCAGTGGTTGAATCTTGATCGATTCAGATTATATGCTAACGCAGTAAATGCAAAAAGAGCACCAATTCCAAATTGTTGGGCATTTATCGATGGAACCACTCGAGGCATATGTAGACCAACTGAGAATCAGGAGGCATATTACTCTGGACATAAAAGACATCATTGTGTCAAATATCAAGCTCTTACCTGTCCAGATGGGATGATCGTAAACTTGAAAGGTGGTTATGAAGGAAGAAAACATGATGCTACTATTCTGAGAGAATCACAACTCTATAATCAGCTAGAAGAAAGTGCCAGGTTTCCTAATGGCGAAAATTTTATCATTTATGGCGATAAGGCGTATGGAATAAGGGAGTTGCTTTTAACACCATTTCCAAACCGAGCTGGTCTGACTCCAGAACAGCAGGAATTTAATGCGAGAATGAGTGAAGTGAGAATTGCAGTGGAGTGGGGTTTTGGAAAAGTTATTGCAGAATTTGCATTTTTAGATTATAAAAAAAATCAGAAATTGCTTCTGCAAGAAGTGGCTATCATGTATAGTACCGCAATTATTTTGACAAATTGTCATACCTGTTTGTATGGTAATCAAACAGCCCAGTCATTCAATATCGATCCTATAGAATTAGAAGAATATCTGCAGTGATTCTGCACTGTCAATATCAGAAACATTTCACACATTTTTGTTGGCAAATCAGATCCTTAATAAGTGGTTTGTGATTCATGTGGCACGAGCTTTTATACAATTTATTTGGTGCGAAGGAGTGTCACTTTAATTCTGACTATTTCTGTGTCTTGGAATACATATTGTATTCCAAAGAATACCTATTCTGTATTCTTTCCCATTTTTTGTAGGTATTTAGTAAATTCAAATTTCTAAGGTTAACCGATGAAATAATAAAATTGTAAAACATTGATGAAGTTGGATTTTTATTTATGTAACAAATTCCTAGATACTTATATGTTTGGAAAATATGTGAAATTGTAAAATCTCATACACTAACATACTTATGGATTTACATTATAATCTTTGGAGAATTTGTCTGAAATTTCAAACACTAGCATGGTTACTAATCTACTGAATCCAAATAATCTTTAAGCCAAAAACCGTCCATATAAACATAGTCAACATCTATAAATAATACCAAATGCTAAAACATAAACAACAAACTCTTGGAAAAATTGCTTAAAATGTCAACATTCCTAACAGTAACACTGTTCCAACAATATTAACTTATTTTGAATGTCAAATCTCAATAAACTTTAAACTTCTCACGTAAACATGGTAAGCTTGATAGCGAGTATCTAAATAATATCAAATTAAACACATATACTTAGCTACTACATAACTTGAACACATTTGAAACAAAAAAATTTATATTTTATAATTAACATAAAAAATTTGAAACCCCCAATTCATGGAAAAACAATCATAATACAGATACAGATTGCAAATAAACCCTAGATCA
>JAEQML010065567.1:0-20815 GCA_016904865.1 Pissodes strobi
CAGGCGCCGCTGGAGGCTTGGCGGAAAGTTTGGGGGGTGCCACGCCCATTTTTTACCCAAAACTCATTAAAATCGTTTAAAAAACATGAATTCGGTGCCCTCTTGAATGGTAATTGTTGCGCACTAAAAGAAATTAATAAGTAGGTACTTATCGATTTCGTTTATTGTAACTACAAATCAATAAAGTTCAGAAAAAAAATCAGGAGAAGTTCGAAAACGTTAAAAAATATATCGGTTTGATGGCAAAAAAGTGTTATTGTACATCTTTTTGTCGATGGTTAGCCCTTCGACTTTGCCACAAGATTTCGGGGGTTAAAATGTCCATCCTTTGCATTTAAAGATCCTTTACACAAATAGTGCACTATGTAAAAATCGACCTCTCCTATTGGTCGATCCATCTCGTATTACGATATGTCTGCGTGATGCAATCGATTTCTGTCAAGATCTCTAGTGGTGTAGAGGTTTAGATCGTTGGGTCTCACCTGGAAAACGCGGGTTCGAACCCCGTTGCTTTTTTTTATTATTTTTTAAAGATTATGTTTCTAAACAGCTTCTTTTCTTGATTTTGGGTATGTCTTGGGTTAGATTGGGTTAGCACCTGGTTAGTTTCCTTTTCTTGAGCCCCCGAAGCGAGCGGAGGGCCATGCGGATCGACCAATGGGAAAGGCCGATTTTTATATAGTGCACTATTTGTGTAAAGGATCTTATAATCCTTTTTCTTGGCACATGTTTGGTCTAATTTTAAAACCGGCATCGGTCGCCCTAACCCCTTTATTTCAATCTTTTTATTCAGATCCAATAAAGAAAAGGTATTTTTAATAATATCGTCAACTGAATTTATGCCCCCACAGCAATTGTCAGAACCCGAACTACTAGCCATGACAGTAGAATAATAGTATATAAATAAAAATATAAAACACTAAACAATATTACGTACACTAAACTCACGAGTGTATATGCAGCTAATTACCCAGCGTCAACGAACCGAACAAAACAAAAATAAATTCACGGCTCGACTGGAGTATAATACAGAATAATACTTATAATAGTAGTATGTAATATTCGCTCTAAAAAACGATTTACCACCCACTTTTTCCACACAAGCTGAATTTTTCAGGACCTATGATAAATGTGTTGCATCAGCCGTAGCTTGAAGGCGAAGCCGAAGAGGCTGAACATATTTAATTAGGACGTAAACCCATGACGTCTCTCATTGTTTATTGTGATACCATTGTTAGTTTATAAGTAAAAAATATGGGATTCGCTCTATTACCTTGTCAAGACATAAGCGATACTTTTATAAAGAATATTTTTTTTTCATTTAGGCCTTCGCTTTTTGTTAATTGAGTGTTATATTTAAAAATAACTATTTTTTAATTAAATTTTTGCACTGCTAAATCCGAGATAGTTACATTAAAATTTTTTTTCGGCCATATGGGCTAATGCAAATGATTTTTTTTTGAATAATTATCAAAATATACTTCCCACAAAGACCTTATTGTGCATTGGACCAAAAAATAAGTATTTTTTCCTCTATACGATGGTACCAATATCACGATTTTTGATGATAGTGTCTTTTGTGGAGTCTAATTTTGTATTACCTCAGGACTATCATGTACTTTCATCCCTGAAAAAATCAGCTTGTGACACCATACTATATACGCAAGAATTGCAAATTATCACTAAATTAAGCTACAAAGTGCGGATCTAAATAGCGCACGGATGAGCCTTGACTTCTCGTGATTTTACGAACATTCCCGACCGTTTTGCATGACGAAAATGCATTTAACAAGAGCGCCGAACACGCCAGATTTAGACTAGCTCACGGCACAAAGAGAACCGGTATGATATTGCGCACCGCCAGCCGCTCGACGAGCGACGCGGTGACGTCACTGCGGAGCAACGCGCGTATTTACAATATTATGTTACCTTTGTGGAACGAAAATTGACGTAAGTTAGATTTCAACATAACCCAAACTACCGAACTGTGAGACTGAATGATAAAGATAAAGATTTAATTTGATGAATTAGGTAGGATTCATGATAATTGATACTTTTGCTTGTACTTTATTGCTTGAATAAAATAGGATGCCAATGATTTCAAGTACATTCTTTATTTACACATATAACTTAAAATTTCTACTATATTTGATCCTGTAAATTATAAAGTGAAACTTCTGGAAAATTGTATTTATTTTCTATTTACATTGGTAAATGTATGCATTTTTTAAATAATTTTCTCTTACAATTTTGAAAGCTTATCAGCCTATTTAAGTCGCGAAGTCTAATGTAAGTTCTAGTACGACTTAAACAGATTATTACTTCATAAGGAATTTTGGAATTTTCTCCCAATTTTGACAAAGTATTTTCAGTAACTTTTTTAAATATCATTTTATCTTTTGAAAGTGATGCCCCATGAAATATGCAAAATTCTGTATCAAGTATTCTTGCCGCATTTAAAAGATCCTCGTTGGGATTCAAAACGCCACTCCCTCGAAATGAAATGCAACCATTCATGTGATCCTAAGTCTGCATTCATTGTGCTAGAGCCTAAGTTGTATTTGGTTCTAAATTTATAGGCAACATACCTAGCTATATATTTTAGAGATTCATTGTTGATTTGTTCCTTGCTTTCAAATTGATCTAATATGTCAAAATTTATATCTTCATTATTCTGGTAAACTTATTTCAGAAAAGTACCCCTCAACGAATGAAACTTGATCAACATGATCTTCTTGTTCAGTCGCAGGGGTTTCAATATTTTGGTATAAACCCTTAAACAAATCTTGTCTTCTCGCTTGACGGCAATAGTCCATTTTGCAGGAAATATCTTATAGTACTACCTTTCGTTGTTCTGCTATAGTTATTGCATTTCTACTGCACAACCAGGCATTGTAAACAAAAGTGAATATATAGGTTATTACTAGAAACACTACATCATCATCCGATGTCTACAAAGCTAATACATGGCACTAATATAACGACGCTTACGCGGCATAGGAACGTGCTCCGCAGTTACGTCATGCGCGATCGAGTTCTATTTTCGTTAGCCAGAATAGCATACCGGTTCTCTTTGTGCCGTGGACTAGCTGTGGTTACGGACGGAGGCCGCCGTTGGACGCTCTGCGTTTTGATCGTCGCCGTCGTGCCTCGATTTCGCTCTTATAAATAATGTATTCTGCGGCCAGTGGAGATTCAAAAATTATAGTTAGTTTATGTTAAATTGTACGTAGGGAAGATTTTATTTTTCCGTTTACTTTCGCAGGCAGTGCGCGCGCACGGGCGCACTTATTGAGAAGCCGCCCCTGCAATAAAGAGGCGTTGGCGTTTATTACAAATTTTACAATTATAACTTGACTTACAAGCGTTATTTGAGTGTCCAGGTCTAATACAATTATCTAGTACATAAGTTTAACCTTTTAACCTCGTTTAAACGTTTTTTGGCTGGCCATTTTAAAAACACTTCACATTGATTATTAAAATGCTTAGCATTGCAAAAACTCCATGTAATATTTGTTGGTGTTACGAACAAGACTTTAGAATTCCTAGCTTTTAGTTTACTAGCATCAGGGTCAATTTTTTCTAGTAATTCACAACGTTTTATAAGAAAATCTATAAATTGTTGGAGAGTAGAAAATTCATTTTTCTTAGGAGTACTAGTTTCCCATTCCTTTTTTGAATCTATGTCGAGTTTTTGCGAACAAATAAAAATTAACAATGTGTCCCAAGTGTCTACTAGCTGACCTAAAGCAATAAGACTGCGTACATTTTTTTGAATCGTATCTACAAAATTTCTTAATGAACGGCATTGCATGCTTCAAGGTTGGCAAATTTAAAATTGCATTAATATGTTTATCAACAATTAATCTTTTGTTTCCAAATCTTTCGCGCAATAAAGCCCAAACAATATCGTAGTTTGCCTCAGTCACCTCAATAGCCTTAATAACCTACGCAGCCACGCCTTTTAAACAACGTTGGAGATAATAAAATTTTTGAACTTTTGCGAGGTCGCGATTACTGTTTACCAAGGCTTCAAAGGTATCTACAAAATCGAACCATTGATCATAGGCACCAGAGAATTCCGGGAGATCCAAAGCAGGCAAGTGAACTTGAGTCTTTATTGATGGATTAGCAATTTGGCTTATATTTTGAACAGAAACTTCCTGCAAGAGTTTTTTAGCACGGCTAACATCCGAAAAATAATGACTTTCAAATAACTCCCTTTCATCTCTGTCCTTTATATCATCAGAAACAAACTCAATTTGGGACTGAACGTCGTCAAATTTATACCAGGTTTCCTCTATTTTCGTTAAACGGGTTTGCAGTTCGATGTAATTCTTAGACGCGGCATTTTCAGAGGTATTCATATGATTAACAAATCGAGTAACCTGGCCTTTAATTTGACCACGTTTAACAATTAAAATTTTAAACTCCTCCTCGGTTAACGACATTTTTTTATGCGAGATAAAATTCTACGTTATAAACAACAAAGTAAAACCGTGATATTGGATTAAAGGAGGAATTTAAATATGGAAAATGGAAAATTCTTACTTGGATTACTTCTTCAAAACTGGATTTTACAGGCTTCTACGTGGACCAAAACTTCTTACTACAGACTGTATAAATACCAAAGGCATCAGGCAATCGAAGGACCAAATTATGTTGTATGTTGTCTGGATTTGACATTATTTTTTAGAGTATAATAAAACCCTTGATTCTTCGGGTTATAAAGTCGAAATTAAACCCAAGTTTGTTTAATGAAACGTACAGTATATTCTACTAAGTACATATATTTAGTTTGCATTAAGGTGTATAAAAATACAAGAAACAGTTATGTAAAATATAAGAACATTATTTCGAATCAAAACTGAGTTATTTGCCTTTTGATCGGACCGATAATAATACACAATGTCTACAGTCAATCTCAAGCAGTAACTAACTCTCTCTTCTTTTATTCGTCGCGTCGCAGGCCAATACTTATGAAGGGTTAAGCCTAGTTCTCAGAGCTTCGTTCTGTCGCAGCGACACATCCCCCCACCAAGATTATGCTGTTGCAGGCACATCATGATATAAAGATGTGCTGTCGCGGTGTCGCTAGCGACCAGACAGCCATCTTTATTTGAAATGCTTATTTTCCTTATTGTTTTAGGTCTGATTTTAGTGTTTTCAGTTGAAAAATAATAAGAAACATATTATGGATGTACGAGTTCGTCAAATATTGATTTACTATTATCTTAGACGAAAAGCGCTACAAAATGTTAAAGATCAGGTTAAAGCGACCAGGAGTTCAAGAAAAAGGAGGTTGGCTTCCTTTGGTAATTCCTATACCATTAATTGTTTATAAATAATATTCCTACGGTGCTAACCAATATTATGGAATCTTAGAATAGATTAATTGGTAGTTGTGCTGAACCAAATAAAAATAAGAATATTTGGGACAAAATGTCCAGCTGGAAAGTAATTAATAAATGTAAAAAAAGAATTCCTAATAATTTAAAAGACCCTAATCTAATAAACAACTATTTTTTGGAAAAAATAGGTATTGAACCAGGGATAATCGATGGTTTTCTCAGTACAACTGTCGACTGGGACCCATTTAGGCTTAGTTTAATAACAGAAGAGGAACTATTGGCTTGCATTCTTAGTTTTAAAAGTGGTGCAATAGGAATTGATGGTATATCTATTAAAATGATAAAATATTGTTTACCACACTGTTCAAAGCCATTAATTCATATTATAAATAGTTCTTTAGAGACAAACTCTGTACCTGACTTGTGGAGAATGGCTCTTGTCACACCCTTGCCTAAAGTGAAGAACCCTACTAGTTTTAATGAACTTAGACCTATAAGTATTCTTCCTGCTGTATGAAAAATTCTTGAAAAAATAGTCAAAGGCCAAACTCTAGAATTTATAAAGAATAAAAATATATAACAATGCTTACACATACTACCTTTCCTACCCTTTGTAAAATAATGCATTCATTTTTAGATTGTGGATGCGTCCAATTTTTCAAGCCAGGCAGCAGTTAGGAGCTGGAAATACTTTAATAAGTGAAATGCGGCTTAACCCAGACAATATGCACTTTAATTTTTTAAGAATGGGTTCAAGTACGTTTGATGAAATATTATTATTAGTTGGACCTCATTTAAAAAAATCAGATGTAGGAAGAGAACCAATTAACCCACAAACTCGGTTAATCATAACTCTTAGGCAGTAGTGTGCCGTGCGTATAAGGGCAGGAGGGGCGAGCTATTTCGAGGGCGCCGAATGATGAGCCATTTGCAGTTTGCATTAGGAGGCTGAGGCGGGTTAGATAGAGGGCGTGGGGGGGGGGGGGCATTCGCCCCCCCCTGGCCCCCTATACGGCACGCTCCTGCTCTTAGGTAAGAGTAGGAGTAGTTTATTTGTTATCGAAATCATTTAATAATAATTTCATGTGGAAATCAAATAGATTGAATTCAAGCATATCTTGATTACAGATACTTAGCAACTGGAGGTAGCCAAATGTATCAATCTTATTTATTTAGGGTTGGAAAGGCCACCGTTTCCGACATAATTGCAGAGACTGTACAAATAATTTGGAAAGTACTACAACCATTGGTTCTTGTACCCCCTGATGAAGGCCAATGGAAAAAAATAAGTGAAGGATTTGAAAGTGTATGGAATTTTCCAAACTGTATCGGGGCTATAGATGGAAGACATATATTGATGCAGGTAACTAATGTAACTAACCAAAGTGATAAAGTTGTTATTTTAATCTGAATTTTTAGGCACCTCCACATGCAGGAAGCACATATTTCAATTACAAAGGAAGTCATTCACTTGTTTTAATGGCAGTTGTGGGTGATCAGTATCAGTTTGTTTTAGTAGACATAGGAGCACAAGGCCGACAGAGTGATGGTGGAATATTTAAAGAATCTTTAATTGGAAAAAAATTAAATAATAAATCTTTATCTATACCACCACCCAGAGTTATATCTGAGGGAAGACCACCATTGCCATATGTAATTGTTGGAGATGAGGCATTTCCTTTATTAGAAAACTTAATGCGACCTTTTCCAGGAAAAACATAGTGTACATTAGAGAAAAGAATATATAATTACCGTCATTCCCGGGCGAGGAGAATTGCAGAAAACGCATTTGGAATATTAGTTGCTCGCTGGAGAATTTTTGGAAAATCAATTATTGGCAAAGTAGAAAATATAGAAAATATTGTGAAGGCATGTGTGTGTCTACATAACTTTTTGATTAAGCATGACACGGAAACAGTTTACATTTTTCGCAGCTTAGTGGACTGTGATGAAGATGGAATTGTGCTGCCCGGGACATGGAGGCAGTTCGGATCCGAATTTACTACTGTAGGACAAACTGGATCAAATATGTATACAACAAGAGCCAGAGAGATTAGAGACATATTTAAAGACTACTTTAGCGAAGAGGGTGCAGTTCCCTGGCAATGGAATATACTCTAATGGCGAACATAATGGGAATCATGCAAGGTATCATTGCAGGGCCAATTCTGTTTGTGACTTTTCTCGACGACCTTTATTTTATAATTATTTCCTAAGAAGAGGAGTTAACTCGTTATGCTGATGCTTATTATTTATACTAATAATTGTAAATGAACGTCTTACATTTTTTTTTATTTCTTAGAAAATTGTATTTTTAATAAAAATATAATAAACTGTTAATTTCAAAGGCTTCACAAAGTTGTCAAAAATCTTTAAAAAAGTTAAATACGAGGCAAATATAGGATTCTCTTCTTAAAACGGAATCCTTATAAAAGTTTTTTAGGCAGTTTCTGAAGCTGATCTTCAACTTTTATTTATATATTTGACATAGTTCAAGTTTGACGATTTCAACTTTTATGTAAAATAATATATTCTGAGAAATCGAATTTAAATGTAAAAAATATAAATAAAAAACGTTGGTACATCCTGAGATAATAAATGTGGTAGGGGTACTGTTCCCTCCGAGGTAATAATAAAAAAATGTAATATTATATACATATTTCTCAGCATTTTTTTGTTGTAATACAATTAACAAATTAGTTCTTATACTTTGAAGAATAGGTGCCATACAAAATCTTCTATTTTTAGTAGATTATTTTTATTTACTTAGTATACCACAAAATAAAACAATAAATTAATTTAATAGATTTTATTCAGAATATAGATACTTGTTCTCCATTTCCGTTAGTCTGGTTAAAAATTCTAGGTCGAGTTGATTTCTAACTCTGGGTGGCAGTTTTTCCAACCCATCGCTCAAACGTGCACAGAAACTGTGTGTGGGTGTTACCTCTTTCTGCGTAGGTAATGATTTGATGGCATCCAAAAACATCTTATCCTGAGCATTCATTTGCGCCTGTCCTTCTTTCGACGGGGCTCTAGAGCTGCTTGGGGTGTCGGAAATCGCTGCATATCCTGGCGACCCAAGACTATCCTCGTCTGTAGATAGCTGATCAACCAAATTAGATGTCGTTCTGAAATATCAATTTTGATCTTATATAAATTTTAAAGAAACAAAATCTATTATTTTTTTTCAATGCCTTAGTTTCTATTTTATGTATGAGGTTATTTGAAAAGTAGTATGGACTAGTCATTGGTCTTAAGTCTGCTGCCCAAAATAAAACCCATGTAACTGTAGTTTTATTAGAACCGAGAAAATAAGTTGTGTTTTTTACCAAGACGCTTAAAAAAAATAACTTTAGGGGAAAAAAATGTTAATGCTTTTTGAGTACATGGGAAGGGAATTATGTCTATTTATATTTTTTCTTGCCTAGGTACAAAATTGGAAGTTGCCATAGAAAAAAAAATTGTTTTAATTTAGATCAATATTTGATGCCAAAATTATAAGAAAGAAAACATAGTATTTGCCTTTGCTCTCTTTTTTATACTGTATGACTTGCTGAAATACTTCAAAATATTTGTTAAAAACCAACAGTTTTTTTTTTGCATTTCATTTCATGTACCTAATATAAACACAGTAACTACCGATAAATTAAATTTTTCCTAAATTATATAAATAAAAAACTGCAATAAAAAAATAACATGTTAGCAGGTATCTATCTCGCTTATTTTTAAAGATAGATAGATCAGTATGAGTAACACGGCTCAATTTCAACAAAATCGATTAGAGAGGTTATTTAAGATGTTTATTTTATAAAAACCTTTTTTTGTGAAATTTTAACACCCTGTACCTTAAAAACTAAGGCCTTAGTCACACTATAGGAAGGGTCAGGGGAAAAAAGCAGGTAAGTCAATTTTTTGCCAAAATTGGGATATTGCTTGCATTCGGTTCAGAAGGAGCATAGGTATCTTTAGAAGCTCCTAAACTGGGAAAAAACAGACTAGTCAGAAGATATACAGCGGCGAAGTTTTGCCATAAGGGAAAAAAAGCAAGCAAGTCAAGCGAAAAGAGGAAAGAACCAGGCAAGTCATAATGCTGACAGGCATTGTCAGGGCACCACGACAATGTCCACCATTGGAAAAGGGGTTGTTTGAGCTTCCCTCACCAGCTTACAATGGTAAGTACTGAAAAAAACTATCTTTACCTACTTATGAATTTCTATTATTCTGTCCAGGCCTCCTGCCGATTGCTAGTGCAAAGTTCAAAGATCTGCAAAGTCTAATGAAGTATTGTGCCCCAGCTACTGTCAAGTTCTTTAGTAAACTATCCCATAACTAAATTAATGCCTTCTTCTTCAGCGTCTAGATATCCACTCCTGGACAAAGGCCTCTTCCAGTGTTTTCCATGCCGATCTTTTCTGGGCGGTTTGAATCCATTTTTTTTTATTGTCGACTAACTCAACCAAACAACAAAATTAATGTAAGTTAGATATATTAATAGCCCTAAAGTGTAGTAAATTATAAAATAACCCTAAAAGTTTTCATGGCATTCCTATATTATTGTGCGTTTTTCCAGATACCCCCCAAAATTTTAAGGAAGGTTCATCGATTCTTTGAACACTGCATCAATCTGGGAACAACTTGGATGATGGAGGCTCAACTTTTTCTTTACTAGAAGATAATATTTTAGTTATTTTCACAAACAAACTTTTTTTAAGTTCTTACACTGATTCTGTAACGTTTTGAGCCATTAAAATTTGTTTTTCTCAGTATCGATAATAATTGACTTACCTGTTTTCTTCCCCTGACCCTTCGACATTCTGCATTTTTACTCATCAATCAACCCTGTATTATATAATTGTTTTGTCAATGACTGCTTACTTTCTGGTTGCCAAGGTGTCGTCTAAAAATAAGAGCAACTCATAGTTCTTATGATTTTGAATCAGCTTTTCTGCAGAGAGCTTTTCTTCAGCAGATGGTCCAGATGCCATCTTTTTCTTAATATTTGCTCGCACCCTTAAATAACTATCATGAATATTTTTCCACTTCTTTGCAATCCATTCAGCTGTCACATCCACTGCAAAATTATATGAACCTTAAATGAAAGTATTTAAAATAAGTCTTACCCTTTGAATATTGAATTCAAAGGTCTTATCAAATAACTTGCTTTTAGTCAAATTAAACTTATTAATAATTGGAAAAAGTTACAAAAATTATTTCAAAACAACATTTGAATTTTATATTTTTTGGATAACCAATTTTCTTACATCGTGTATCCACTAAAGCGTTTTCAGACAAAGGCTTGAATCACTTTTTTACTTATTTTTTAAATTAGCTTATGTTCAGTAATAGTACCCCATTCCTTTGCTAAATCAGCTGCCTCTGTTTCAATTAAATTAAACTCGTCCCGCGTTTGTTTAAAGTTTTCATAGGATGTAGTAAACAGTTTAGCTGCATGCTCTATATTTTGTTCTTTCTTTTTCAGAAGTTTGGACACAGCAATATTTTTAGGATTTTTGTTTCAGAAACAATTAAAAAAACTGTCTCAAATTTCTCCAAATTATCTTTTAAAGATTTTGCTTCCGTAATTTCAAGATTATTGGCAGAAATTAAAATAATTTTTGAAAGCGCTTTTAAAATATCTACATATCTAAAACGAAGGGCTTCTAGCGCATCATGTCTTGACGACCAACGAGTAGGGGTCAATTTTTTTTATAGTAATTTTAGTCTTGGTTACACTCTGTAAAAATGCCCATCTTTTTATACTATGCCCAAAAAATACATAAATCCTTTCAAGCAGGCCGAAAAAAATTATTATTTCTTCAACATTTTTAGTAGAGTCATTAAGAACTAAATTGAGATTGTGTGCGGCACAGTGCACGTATGGAGCATAAGGTGTAATGCTTGATATTTTAGCCTGAACACCTTGATAGATACCACTCATGTTCGCAGCGCCAACATAGCCTTGTCCACGAAGTTTTCTATGGGCAGTTCATTGTTAGTTAGTATGTCCAATATAGAAGTACTAAGGCTTGTGCCAGTTTGGTTTATAACTGGGAAAACCCAAGAAAAGATTCGTGAATTTCAATGTTTGATGGCCTATTATACTCATAATTAATAACTACATATCTAACAGTGATACTTAATTGGTCAATTTTTTAAATATCCTGAGTGGTATCAACTATTATAGAAAAATTTTTAATTTTTTTAATATGCTTTGTTTAACAGCATCGCCTAATATGCAAATAATTTCATTTTGAATAGTTGAACTTCGATAAGTTACAGTGTATTTTTTTATTTTCCAACAAATTTTGTAAAACTGGATCATATTTGGACAGTAAGGTAATTATAGATAAAAAACACCAGGATTTTTAGAGATTATGCATTCATCGTGGCCTCGAAAAGGCATATTAGAAGAGGCTAATGTTAGAGTAACATCGACAACGCGCATTAAAACCTGCCTCCACCATGATATTTCTCGACGACTTTCTAAATCTAACTCTGCATCAATAGTCCTATTTAATTTCCATCGATCAAAAATAACGCATGATTCATTGTGGCCGCCTTTTTGTTCGTGTCTACTGACTGTCTCTTGAAGATGTGACCAATCATCAGAACATGCCAAAACATCATTATCGTGTCCAAATAACCAGCAAGGTAGGCAATAACATTTATCTAGAATTTGGGAGTAGCAAAGCCACAAGCGCTCAGTTTTAATACCTGATTTATTTACGTTTGTATAAAAAAAAGAAGAAAAACTTCTCCCGTTAGAGTTTTTAGGATAGGGCCCTAGTGGTCTAAAAGGCTCATTATCCACTACAAATTTCTTTTCAGATATTGTTAGTTCTCTATCTGCATAGTAGCCTTTGTCAGTTTTAAGATCAGTAGTTCTATCTTCACATTGATCAGAAGTAAAGTCATTAATAATACTACCCGTTTTACCTTTAACAACTACTTCAACAATTGCAGCTTCATCATTGTTACCAGGATCAGGTTCTGAATTTGACGAATAGAAGGAATATTTGCAACAGTGTGAACTGAAAAAATAAAATAAAATAAAAAATCAAAACTTATTTTGTAATTGAGGGGTCCAATGTAATAACCGGCTAAGTCCATTTAAATAACTTTGCAGGAGAGAAAAAAAAACGGTTTATAAAAAAGATCTTGTATAGTGAACATTGATAACAAACTTATTACATTTGTTGGGTTGCAGATACAATGACAACAAAAAGGTAAAGAAAAAAAATAATTGCGTTACCTTTATAGCCGGCTTCGAAAAAAAAAATTGATGGACTTGACTGGTTTTTCCAAAGTATTTCCAAAATATTTTTTTTTAAATAAATAAAATTTCAATAAAAAACTTCCTAAATGTTTATTTTTCGAAAAGATAACAAATTATACATTATTAAGGAATGTAACCTTTAAGCTAATTAATATTTTCATTTATTCATCGCTGCTGTATTCATTTGAAGTATCTTTGTCAGGTGCCTCGTAGGATTTATGATACTCCTCTATTTCATTGTAAAACCATAAGTCGCAGGGCGGTACATAATTTTTTGCCAGTGTCATTACATTATTATTATTATATAGAACATATTTACGTCATTACATGTTCAAATTTGTTTTTTTTTAAGTAAACTTCGACCCGAAAATAACTTGATCATTATTAGGTACCGAAACTGGCTCAGAATTTTTGTTATTTTGAATATCAAATGAAATAAAGATCGGGATTGCCACTGATTCGCTACATTGAACTAATGTGCTGGAGTTACTTTTTTCATAGCGTAAAATTCTGTACTTCGATATTGTACATTTATTTTTTTTTATGGGTTTTTCAAAAAAATTGGCTATAAGTATTCTTTAAAATTAAAAAAAGGGATCATCAATGGATATTTCACTATCTGACATTCTTATATACTTTGTTTTGCACAATTTGCTCTTAAACACACCACTTAAGCTTAAAATACGCAGTCCAAACAAAAGTTAGTTTCGCCACTGACAGTACGGAGCGAGCAAGAACAGTTTAAGTCCTGGACTTGCCCTGTTTTTCCTCAGTTTGCGTTAGCGGGCAACCACCACGTCGTCTGTATTGCGCCCCCTGAGGGGCCCGGGCCTGTGTTCCCGGAACACACGGAACTATGCTATGCTCCCTAACAAATTCTACTACGCAACGTAATGTATTACTTTTTTTTGTACAAAACGACCAAAATATAGTCCCCAATATTTATTCCACTAGTATAATTAAATTCATCAGCCGCATGATTTGCTTTTTCTTCTTCTAAAACTTCGCCATATTTTCAATATCGCTTTCTTCTTCGTAAATTATAGGATTTCGTCGTCTGAAGAGGCATCGGCTACTTTTGTGAGTTTTTTCTTGACTTCTTTTTTCTTCTTTTCCAACATTTCTTTTTTCCTTAATGCTATTTAATTTAGATATTCAGCGCTAGTTAAAACAGCACAACCGGAATTAACTTTTCTTCTTCGTTTTATTTCAGGATTAGTTTTATTAATTTTTTGTAGCAAAATATGCTCAA
Organism: Pissodes strobi; assembly: GCA_016904865.1. Classification (NCBI taxonomy): domain Eukaryota; kingdom Metazoa; phylum Arthropoda; class Insecta; order Coleoptera; family Curculionidae; genus Pissodes; species Pissodes strobi. The sequence goes on from JAEQML010065567.1 coordinate 13,883, forward strand.
ATGAAGTGGACGTAGACGGTTGTGGCTCAACATTATTGTCTTGAAATATATCAGCTTCATTAGTGTCATTTGTTTTTTCACCTTCAATTTCCTGTTCCCTATTGTTTGCCTCAACCTCATCATGTTCCTCTTCTTGGTTTAATCCACAAATATCCAGTGGATTGGGCTTTTGGACACTTTCCCTGTATTTTTGCAATTTAATTTCATTAAGAGGTTCAACTGGATATTTTTCCCTAGAGCAAGGTCAGTCGATTCAAAAGACTTTTTTTTTATTATAGTCTGTGATTCCTTCATTCCATAACTGCCAGATCATATCAGCAAATTCGCTTTTGGTGAAACGTCTTTGATTTAATCTCTGCCATTCTGTAAGCTTTTGGTTCCATTTAAGCTTCAGTGGTCCAAAGCAACACTTGTCCAATGGGTAATTTAAACAATGTTATATTATTTGGGATTGCAAGTTCAATGGTTCCTCTATCCAGGTGTGAGACGTGACCATCCATTATAAGTAGCAGCGGTCTTTCTGAAATCATTGAACATAATGTGGAAACAGCAGTTGTCATCTAGCCTTTATCAGAGACAGCGTAGCAGGTAGGGTAAGGTGGGGCAGGTTTGGACAAACTATTAAAAGGTCAAGTTATTTTGTTTATACGAAGATATATCAGATGAAAACTCAATAAAACTGTCAAAAAATACTTTATTCAAATACTTTGCACTTTAAAATTATAATAACGAAACATATTCTGCAGAAACTACTCTTAGTTAACTGAAATTAAGAAATATAAAAATTATATGGCAACAAAATGTCTTAAACAAACTGCTAATGAAAAATGACAGATTAGCTATTGAGTGTCATAGCCAAAAATGTTAACATCAAATCCTAAAATGGCAGCCGTTCGCGAAGTGCCTGGAGCACTTATAGGTTTGGATAATTTTGATAATATATCACTTCTTTGAATGATAAGACGCCTTTGGTTTGGCGAAAGTGAAACCCATTCTTATATTTTCTTAAATAGCTAACTGAATACTCCTGGTTATTACATTCTTTGATAACTATTCCAATATAAAATAAAATTATCTTTTTTTGTACAAAATTTGACTAATAGGTAATCACCACATTCTATTTTATCGCTGTCAATAAGTTGGTCAGGTTTATCATAATTTATTTCTTCATGGTCTGAGTCGATGTCTATATCGGAATCTAAAAATTTGTTTTTCTTTGATATATTATTGGGCAAGTCTATCTTGGACTCAGATGAAGAGGTATCATCCTTTCGTTGCCTTTTCTTTTTACCTTTTTTTATTAATGGCTTTTTGTTGCAAGCTTTTCTGCTTGTTGCTTGTCTGCTTTCACCTAACATAACTTTCTTTTTTGTCGTGGTATTATTATTAAGTTCTGTTTTCTTTTGTTTTCCAATTCCACTAATCTATCCTTCTTCGGAGTACTGGTATAAATTCTAGACTTACCCAAACGCGATTTTCCTTCTCTATTTCTGGGAGTTGCCTTTGGATAAGGTTTTATTTCGACTATGGATATAATATTAATTTTTGGCTTGGTGACTTTATCAACAATATCTTTTAGTAGGCCCTTTATCATATTCGTTACTTCGTCAATATCATTATCTATAGTTTGTCAGTCTTGGAATATCATAAATGGAAATTGGCTTTCCAGGATTTCTCAATATGTAATCATTAAAAGAGGCTTTGCATCTACTCTTAAAGGGCCCATATATACTTTGTCCAGTGGTTGCATGTATAAAGGCGGAATAGAATTTCCACTGGCTGAAACGGCTCCACACATGGTTACTAATACGCCTCTTTCAGCTGACACACATTGGCCTACGCCTTTTGTACACGTTTCCGCTATTATTTTGGGGCCTGTAAAACTGTGGTTATACCCGTTTCATTTGTATTCCAAATTCTATGAGCAGTAAGATTGTATTTTGTTTGAACTTTGGCATAATTGTTTAAAAAATGGTCGACATTTGACTTGTTAAAAGACGTAGTTGCTTGTGTTTTCTGATTTGCGTTATGACAGTCTTGGGTGGCGTTTCATGAATGATCTCATCCAATCTACCCCAGCCACTTTCTTTTCATTCCATGTTTGAGGATAAGTCTTGTTTATTTTAGAAGCATATTCAAATGCCAGTGTTCTAGCACACCTGTAGGTCAACCCGTAGAACATCTTCGAAGAGACTTTCATATATTGTTCTAATTCAACCTCTTCTCTAGGAGTAAAGACCTGCCGGGTAGCATACTTTGACAATTCTTCACCGGAGTCACTATCGTTTCCAGACTCTGAGGCTATCTCATTTTGACCATTCTTTTTCATTTCTGCTATTCTGTCATGCAATGTAGATTTTGGTATGTTAAACTCGAACGCAGCCCTACGTACTGACATTGTGCGATTAAAAACATGTTTTATATTCCGACGTGTCATAATGACGTTCTTATGGAACGCATTTTGAGTGTCATAATGATACATTTTATTGGATCGAGTACTCTAATGATTTCATTATAGGACTCAGTACTATAATGAAAAAAAATCCAGGTATACCTACTTTGCAAAAATAAAAATTTATTCAAAACAACAAACGAACAAACTTACTAACGATTAAAATTAAATACTACATTAGTACAACTTGTTAAATTAATAATTTTAGATGCGTCGAAAGGCGTCGAAATTATCCCATTATTCTGGTTGTTTAATGTTGTATTTGATGTTGATATTTGAATATTGGTTTCTTCTGGAAGGAAAACAGTCGGTGATGATTTTTCGCCAAGAATAGATACTGAAATTCTTTTTTTATTTTCATGTGAGTTTTCTATATAACCTTCGGCAACTGTGTCACTTTTCCAGCCACCATGACGTTTAATAGTGTGAAGATTTGCTCCTGAATCAGCCAACAATGAAGCCGAAGAGCCCAGTATATTCGTCAGAATTAGGTAACTTTAAAAAGGAAGCAATTGTCTTGCACATGTTTCCAAAAGTATGAATACCCACTGGCTGCTTTGTACATTTGTTGTTTCTAATGGACAAAAAAAAACGAGAATTGTCAGCATCACTAGGTCTAATTGAAATATAGCTTCGAATCAATTGCACCATGTTTATTCCTTCAATGTCACCAGGTGTTACGAAAAATTCTCGGGAAACATTTGTTTTTGTATGCATGGGGTATTCGAATTCTAAAAACGGTCCCTTCATCATGCACATCTTCCATTCTTAAATTTTTAAGCTCCTCTCTTCGGCATGCTCCACTTATGCCTATTATCAATGATACTTTCAATAGCAAATATTTATCAGTTTCTGCTTGTTGTAAAAACTTTGCAATATTGTCTTTCGTCAAAATTTTAGACTTTGGGTTTGTAAGCATCGGAGATACGTTTTAAAAAAGCAATCAGGTGAACAAACTTACTTATATCAACATTTTGTTTAATTAACAACGTGCTTCGTAACATTGAGTAATAACTCCATAAACTTGAAGACTTTTTTGTCATTGATTGTTCTTTAAAATAGGCTAAAAGTACTTTTTCGTCTGCAACATTTCTAACACTTTTCTTGTGACACCAACTTTCATAACTGGCATAGGTTTTTTCGTATAGGCCTTTAGACTTTTCCGGCAATAATCCAGCAACTGCAGAGCTAGCTAATTCTTCAATGTCTGACGGTAAATTAGTCATTTCATTTATTTTGCTATTAAAAAATTATTTTAAATGCCTAAACTTTTCAATAAATTTCACGTAATTCAACGTTGACAAATGTGGTTGACAATGACAGAAAAATACAAGCAAAAAATTTCATTGTTACCTACCTTAAGATTGTTACACACATTATTACCTCAGATACGGATACCTACTGAAATTAATAATATTCACATCACAAATCCAATAAGTGTTTTTATTAAGGAAATCGCCGGAATATAAAATTTTGTATGCAATTCGGATCATAAACCATCATAATGGCACACGCCATGGTATCAGACTCGGCTAACTCCTCGTCTGATAATATTCATGGCTAGTACCATAATGATCGTTATTATGATCCTTATAACATAAATATCTATTATGGCATTTCGGATTACAGAGGGAATTTCAGGACGATTCTTCTTTCTCTTGTATGTTTTTACCATCCTAAAAACATACCGTATTTTGAGATGGGGCACAATCGGACAGGACTCTGGGGCACTTTCGGACAGTCCGAATGTGCCTCATTCAACTTGTCCGAAACTGCCCCATGTTGCAAAAAAAAATAAACACTCCTTAACGGAATTTTAACTTGATTTACAAGAACGTTTTTTGATGTTATAGGGTAAGGTTGCCTATATCGTACCACTTTTTGTTTTTTATTTATTTTATAAAAACTGATAAATGAAACCTATATATTTTTGTTTAAAACAACAGATCAGTCCTTTGGACACCTAACTGTAATTTTTAAAATAACATTTCTTATTTAACTTTTGAAAAACAGTAGCTTTTGCTAGGGGTTACAAATGGTACGATTTCGGAAACTGGTTGCCTAAATCGTACTAGTGGGTTCCTATATCGTACCACAGTGCTATTTTTGGGTATTGGGAATATTAAATAAAAATAAGAACACTTTTTTGTTCTGATATAAAGAAAACAAATTTAAGCAAACTTGGTTTTTATATTATTTTACAAAGACAATGAAACAAGTGTTACTTAAAGATCTACCAGGTCAGTACTTAAAAAAATATCTAAAAGCAAAAGTCGCACACGTAGTTGTCCTTCAGACATGTCAGGCTTGAACACTTTTCATGTGCTCATTTTCCACACTTAATACATTTTATTATATCTTCGACTCTACACTCCTGGCATATTACGATTACCGTACCGGTACCCGTACGATTTAGGAATCGCCAAAGAGGTACGATTTAGGAAACTGTCAATGAAAATAAATAAATAACTTTCTAACCTGATATATTAGATATAAAATAAAATTCAATTTTTGCAAAATTACAAGAACATCCCAGGCTATATTACAAAAAAAATAATCTGTATAAATACTACTTACCAGTGAGATAAAGCCTTACGAAAAATGAACAAAATTAACATGAAAATAGCTGAATTCTTTTAACTTGCTTTCTCCGCTGAGCGAAACACTACAGGTGCCAAACGATTATGCCATGCAACTGACACTGGTTACACATTATAACTACGTCCGATAGATGTATAATTTATCGCATAATTGGAAAATTCGCAGTGGTACGATTTTGGCGACTTTACCCTATCACCACTAAAACACCTAACTTTAATATGCTTAAAAAATTCTTACCTGTGTCTCGTGAAAAAACTCTAGAACCTTACAAGGATAATCAAAATTCTTATAGAATGCAATCAACAAATATAAAATGCCTAATTGGGTGATTCTCAAATAGTTTTAACATTTCAGTCCCTTGAATATTTTCGTCTTATTTTAACGGCAAATAACTGCGTTTTTTGTAAGATCATTGGTATTACTTTGTTTCCACAGAAAACTAACACAATTTTCGCAAAATACTGTCTAGAATTTGCAATGTATAGATTTAACTTGCCATTTTCTCATGACCGTCTCAAGTCCCGATCGAGAAAACTTACTGGTTCATACCATTTTTAAATTCATTTTCCAGTTCTAAATGAATTACTTTCTGTTTGTAGATTTGAAACGTATATTCACCTTACAATTGTTAAGTGTCAAACATTAAAACAATTCATATAAAGCGATTCAAAATATGAAGAACCATTGTCCCGATATTCAATTCTCATTACCGTACACCGCACATTTAGGTACCTATTTTGTCCGTTAGGCGGCTCAGCAATCAGTTCCCTTCTTCGTAACGTATATGTGGTACAGTAACTGTTTGTTGTGCTATAGATTTGTGAAAAAAACAAGGTGAGTACATAATTTTTTTGCTTAAAATGCATAATTTCAGTATTTCTGTCTTCACATAGTTCAATACCGTCCATATAGTTTATTTTTCATGTTTAGTGGTTTAAAATGCAAAGTCTGCTAAAATTCAATGGCATAACCTCAAACATCCTAAAAAACGCGCGTGCACGTTTCAACCGAGCGCCGTTGCCACATAAGTAAATATTTATCGAGCTATTTCTCATTACCGTCTATATCATTACCGTCTATTTTTTAGGGGTGGACGGTGTCGATAAAGGGTAGACGGTTTTGATATACAAAAGGACGGTCATGAGAGATTTGCCTAGAGTAATAAGTCACCTCAAGAAACAGTTAATTTTCTTTTAATTATAGAGTTAATATGATTGAAGACAACATTTATAGTAACTGGAAATTAAATGTCTTACCAAAAGTACCTACAAAGAATGAAAGAAGAAGCATTTAATAAAAAATATGGATTTCCCTTTTCCTTAACAAAGAACGAAGTAATAGATTCCCAAAGACTGTTAAAACTAACAAAGTTTGTTGTGCTTCTTGTGAGGATATTCTCGAGAGCGATACCGAAGAAGAAGACTTGAAAAACGTAGGGTGTGATGCTTGTCCGCGCTGGCGCTGTTACCATTTAAAATGTTCCCAGTTCCGCAATGAAAATTATGAGATCGCCGCAGCCAGTGATTTCATGTGCGACTTCTGCAGGAAGAATAGTACCTATTTAACGGTGCCATTGTTTCTTTTTTCAGGCCAAATATTTTTAGCCAAAGAATTAGTTTTAAGTTTTATTTTTGATACGATTTATAAATCCTGGGAGTAATCTATCTGTTTCTACAGAATACTTAGTATGTTTTGTTTTCGTTTTTTATTAAAAGTTTGTGACTACACTGTTATGTTATATTTTTTTCGTTTTAGCCTTTTGCTTCTGAATCATAATACAACTTCGTTGTTATTTTCACATCTCAGTTTCCCTGGACCGTCAAATTATTTGGATCATGACTGTCCACTCATTATCATCACCGTCCACCCGATATCATCAC
>JAEQML010065568.1:0-20815 GCA_016904865.1 Pissodes strobi
GACTGAATGATCGTAAGTATCAATGTTTCTTATAAACAGAAAATTCCTTCTTATTATCACATTGATGTTCTGGGAATGATATAAACTACTTCATTATCTTCTTCATTATTATCACCATGTAGAATAGTTTCAAAAATATCTACAATTGATTTAGTTTCTTTCACAATACCTCTTTTTTGATTAGTATATTTTATATTAATGTAATCACAATGACTTCTACACAATGGACAAACATCCTTCGTTTTTAACCATTCTGTTAAGCAATCTAAACAAAATTTGTGTTCACACCAATTTAGTGTGCAAATGTTTTCTTTTTCCAAAGAACTAAAACAAATAGGGCATTCCTCTTTCAAATGCACTTCACTTTTTTTCTTTTTTGAACTAACTGTTTCCGAACTAACTATTTCTGAATTGACTCTCTTGAGTACTCGATTTCTTAATTTGAGTTCTTCCATTGAAAACTAAACTGTGAAGTGAAGAAACATACAGAACTGCTGGTTTTATTATGTTTATTTAAGAGGGAAGGGGAAAAGTCAGAGTCAGGGGCAAGGTCAACATATATGTAGATAAGGATGGGAAATGTATTAATTACATGATGAGAAAGACTCCTCAGTAAACAGAAAAGAGAGAGCCCTCACGGAGGATAAGGTACTTACTTCCTCCGTGAGGACTCACTCTCGTTAACACACTACTAAGTGGATTTGGCAAATTCAGGTATCAAAGAAATCATCCATATTTCTCTAAGATACTGACTTTGTTTAAGTAGAATAAAACACAAAAACAAATCTCCAAATCTACAGTATCTTTATGTCAAAAAATTGTTGATTTAGGTTACATGTTTCGCTTTAAGAGCATCATCAGACCTATAATTAAAAATAAACCTCAATATCTAAAATTAAACAAAACAATGGAAAAACTTACCGGGTCACAACCAACACAAACACTTAATGACTATGCATATTTAAATGGTTTAAAAACTAAAAAATATATACTTAACAACAATACAGCCAAGGACATCTATCAATAAACGAGCCAACCAGACAAATACACTTTAAAATGAACGGCAAAAGGTAAAATAAATATACAGACACCTACGATACGTTAAAATGTTAGTTACCATGGACAAATAAAAAGTACCCAAAATTATGGAACATGTATTAGTCTTTTAGATTATTGAATATAAAATAATTACCAAATGGTTGTTGTTCGTTAACACATAAAACGTCTGGACTTTTTAAGGCTCTACTTATTTCTAGAGTTTCCAACAAATCTAACTTTTTCCCCTTCTCGCAATTATGTAAAAGTCTGATGCTGTCATCTGGAGGGGAAGAATTCAGGTATGTTGCGTTTTTGCTCCACTACTTAATTGGTGACTTTTTCATTGCGCATAGCCAAGAATAAATGAGGAGACTTTGAATTTTCTGTGCGTAATATTCAGTGGCTCTAGCAATTCCTGGTAGGTAGCAAAGGCAGTAAGTAGTAACTTAACAAAAACGTCTCTTCCACCTGTGACAGACGAACGTGGCATCACGGCGACTACAGTCAAGGGAAAAGCAAACATGCTCCCCGAAATGTTTTCATCGCACTCTACCTTGTCTTGGGGGACCCAAAGCAAGGCTCTCCCCCATCATGTCCAACATGAACACTAACATAGCAGAAGTTAAGTTTCATCACCATGATATCCGGAAGATCCTCAAAAAACTAGATATGCAAAGCGGATGGAATAACTGCGATCGTGTTAAAGAACTACACTAACGAACTAACACTCATTTTTTCCAGACTTTTTTCTCTGTCTTGCCGAAAAGGGATTTGCCGATCTTCTTCGAATATCGCTCTAGTGCAACCTGTGCCAAACAAAAAAGACAAAAAAAACACGCCCTCAAACTATGGCAGAATTGCCTTGCTCCCAATAATCTCCAAAGTCAAGGATCGTGTAGTCAATCAGCAACTACTCAAGTACCTCGAAACCAACAGAATAATTAGCGATAATCAATGTGGCCTCCGCAAACAGAGATCGACAGGAGATATATTGGCCTATGCCCTCATATATGGAGCAGGACAATAATTGAGAACTACAAAAAATCTGGATTTTGTTGGATTTTTCGAAGGCATTCGACAGAGTTTGGCATGACGGATTGCTTAACAAACTGCCGTTCTTCGGACTGCCAGCGTCTCTCCGCAGCTGGCTTGCCAGTTTCCTTAAAAACCGATCTCTGCATGTTGCAGTTTATGAACACATCTCAGACACATTCACCAATTACGCGGGAGTGCCTCAGAACGCAATGCTTTCACCAACTCTGTTCCTCATCTATATTGTAAACTAGAAAGCGTAACAACAAAAGAACACTCAGTCTAATGTTTGAACTTGATACTTGACATTGAAGGATCAAATATTATGAGTATTATCTAAACATGTTTTAAAAACAATCAGTCAAATATCAACAAAATTTAGTATAAAAGAACGGGCAAATCAAGTAGACGACAACTTATCTGGTTAAGTAGTTCCCTTTTAATTAAGGCAAAACGCTCCTCCTGTAAGCTCAAACCCTCCCGATCCTGATGATCTGGTTAAGTAGTTCCCTTTTAATTAAGGCCAAACGCTTTTCTGGTGACCAGGGTCAAACCTCCCGACCTTGACTATCTGGTTAAGTAGTTCCCTTTTAATTAAGGCCAAACGCTTTTCTGGTAACCAAGGTCAACCTCCCGATCTTGACTTTCTGGTTAAGTAGTTCCCTTTTAATTAAGGCCAAACGCTTCTCTGGGAACCAAGATCAAACCTCCCCTAAAGTTACGTCAGTGTAAAAGTAAAGTAAAACGTAAAGTAAAAAGTAAAGTGAACCATAGATAAAAGTGAAACCTAATTAAAGCATATCAATACAAATTAAAAAATTATAAACGCTCCTAAAAATCTAAAATAAAAGTAAAACACATTCCAAGGTTACTAGCAAATTATTTCAAGGAAATGCACTAGGTCGAATCCGGTCCCTCCTAGAAGCTTCGTTGACACGTGGTGGAGAACGTCATTTTTGTTCCCAAGGACCAAGTAGCAGAAGCACCGTCTATTTCAGTCGTAGACACGTTTTGGAGGCAGCCGTTTGATCCCCGTACATCGGACCGAGGACCATGGATTCGCCGAGGAGATATCCGTTGGAGGTGCCGTTCGGATCCGCAGTGACGTTTATTGGAGGCAGCCATTCAGATTCCTAACCCCGGAGGCGTTTCAGATGCAGTGAAGTCACAGGATGGACCTTTTCGACCTTTCTACAAGTAACGCCATTCTGACTCCCGGACACATAAGTATATATCGTCATTTTCTTTCTAAGCCATTTTTTGACAGGTGCTGTTATAATTGCTGACATACAGGGTCTGTCAATTTTTCCTTGTCTTCGTCGAAATTAAATAAATCTCCGAACACAATTCATAGTCATTGGGATCCACAAGGTTAAAATCGTGTATCAGCTTCTCTGCAGATTTGAGATACCATCAATCAACATTACTGAGTATTACAGAAGAGGACCATAATGAAGAAGACAATTTTGAGCAATTTTAAATTTTTAAACACAAATATCAATAGTATCATATCTTAGATAAAAGAAAAATCACCCTTATGAGAGGAAAAAATAAGCAGTCTATGCAGATATAAAGAAATGTAGCTAGAGTATAGAGTTACAATTTTAAACGCAAAGTGTTAGAGATAGGTACCATATTGGGAAACTCGTAGCAAAAACACTTGGGCGTTGGACTAAGTGAAATATTGAGGAGTAAAATGGAGAAAAGTAACTAGGGAATAGAGTTACCGTTGCAAACGCAAGTGTTACCGATAAGTATCCTACTGGGAATATCGTATAGGTGAAACACAAAGGCGTTGACATAAAGCATAGTTGAAATCATATAAAACTCTTATCTAAGGTACATACAGTAACAGTGACTAGAAGAAAGCAGCGTAAATATAGGAAGAAACCAGCATCTATAAAGAAACAATACACTAGGGGGATACGACAAACTGGATCAGGATCGGAGGGAACCAAGAAAAAATAAATAAAAATAACTAAAAAACCGTAACTAGCAACCATAACTAAGTTAACACAAAGAAACCAAAAATTAAGCAAAAAGTAACCAATACTAAGTAAATACAAAGAGATCAGACACTAAGAAGAAATCAGAAACCAAGCAACTAAATATAGGAAATTAGGGAATATAAATAAAAATAGGACAAATATGTTAGGAATATGTAAATAGAATTTGGGACGCGAATGTTGATGATCAGTATCTGAGAAAATAGAGAAAATCATAAGGCAAACATGTAGGCATCCAAAGAGAAAGAAGGTTCATATAGAGAAAAATGGAAAAATGGAGGTATATATAACTTAGAGAAGTTATAATTTTCAATGCAAGTGTTAATGACAGGTACCACATTTGGGAAATCATTGTAACAGGCATTAGAAAAGCACAAGTTATAATTTTAAATGCAAGTGTTTAACGATAGTACCATACTGGGAAAAGTATACGAGAATTTAAAAAATTATAGAGTTGAGAGTACGAGAGTTATAATATTGAACTAATATAAAGGAGAAGCTAGAAAGCACAATTATATAGAGGTCACAGGGAATGTTGTAGCCAACTGTCAAAGAGAATTACCTTATAGGGAAGATCATATCAGACACTTGGACAACATGACGACCTAGGAGATAAAATAGGAATCTACATAGGGATACATATGTATAGATGTATATATAAAGATAGTAAACGAGAATATGCTAATTGAAATAAAGGAAAATAAATTAAGAGTTAAATATAGGAAGTACATAACAAAAGTGTTAGCACAAAACATAGAGAATACATAGAGATAGTTAAAATCTATAGACAAAAAATGTAGACAAACATAAATAAAGAATTATGTATAAAAATGTACTATGAAGACATAGAACGTAAAATAAGATAAAATAAGGAATTAAAATACGGCGTCGTAGCATATAGAACCATAGAAATAAGAGAATAAATAGCATATAGATAGCAGAAAACTTATATTAAGTAAATAGAGATAAATAAATAACCATGGATGAAATAAGAAGAATTACAGTCGTACATTACATACAATTCTAAATTTACACAACCATACAGACAGCAGCATAAATCTTGTAAAAGGCACCTATTATTAATGATAAATTAAACATAAGTATACCGATCATGTTTTAAAAATTAAGCGAAAAAATTGTAACTTGTATAGGTAATTTACACCGAAAAAATATTCAATTGTCTTCCTTGGATATTGGCCATATTCCAGGGGGGATAATAATTAAAAATACTTGTATTCAAATAATATCATCAGTCAAAGCAACATAATTGACGTCACTGTAAATTACGTATACATGTATTAAATATCTACTGTTATTTTTAAATTCCGGCAATGTTTACTATCAATGAAAACAAGATATCAATATTATATAATCACAAATAGTCGGCAATATTTCTCAAGGCAGACCAAGTTTACGTGCTAATTTTTGTTATTATTTTAAAAACAAAACCCGTAACAGAGAGTTACGATGTACGTTTCAAAAAAATAAACAAGCAAGCCATCGACTTGGAATTCGCTGACAATAGTTGAAATAGAAATATGCACTTGTAGGACATGCTAATACCTAAATATAATTCAGATAATTTGAATATAATTTAAAGCGTATTATAATTTATGGAAATATCAGCCGGCGATTTTATAAGTTAAAAAATAAAAAAACCAATGATTAGTGTAAAATAAATATATATGGGAATAATATACAGAGGGAAAAAATAAATAAATAATAATAAATATAATAGAAATGAGCTGGTGCCCTGCCGGTGATCCTAGACCACTCGGAAATACGTAATGGAAAACTCGAAGCTCTACAAAGAGAAATGAGAAACATATAGAGGGGCACACAGTTCGGCAGAAAAAAAAACGAGAAGAAATGTGAATTCTTACCGTAAGGACTTCCGGGAGTGCACGCCTGGCTTCTCTACGGTATGCACGAACAAATCTTCTCTCTTTAACAGAAAGAAAGCGGGTGAAATATTACGACAGTAAAACAACAAGGGAAAATTTTTTAAGGGATTATACATTTTTTTTACTTACGGCAGGGCACTTCCATCATGTACACTTTAAATTCTAAAACACAAAGAAAAATACGACCAAAGGATTTTTTTTTTAAATATATAGGGTACAGTTTATAACGGGATACTGGGTCAGGAAAAATGCAAGGTATCAAAAAATAGTTCTCGATTGTTTTATTTACCACCAATATGTTTTTAATAATATTTACAGCAATGTTCAATTTCGGCTAAACATACACGGCAGACCAACTAAAAAATAATATGATACTTGCATAGGTTTAAGGCACCAGTTAATAAAAATGTGCTGTATGATTTTAAATAAGAATTAGTACTGGGTGATAAAAAATTGAAATGACGGTCATTTAAAAAGTTTTTTAAGATAGAAAACAAAATGTCATATTAAGCACTTATATTTGGTTTATATTTGTTACATGTACCTGAAGCAATCACTAGTCAATGGCGATGGAGTCCTGATATACACAGCAGCCAAAAAGGAGTCCGACAAAGATTCTGAATTTAGTAAGGACGCAAATCGAGACCCTTTGGCTGGAATCCAGGACCGAATTATGCTAGGGGCAAGTGCTCAAACATAACCTAAATTTAAGTAGGTACAGAACGATATGACTATTCGGACATTGAGGACAGCTGGTTATTATTATTTAAAGGGTTTCCACTCCTTTTTGAACATACTCATCAAAAATGAGTTTTTGAGCGTCTCTAAGACAACGAATTTAGTTACTTCTTTTCTCAATCAAGTCTTTATTTATTGAGCAGATTCTTTCCTTTTTGAACTTTCTAACCTTAAAGATGTTTTGCATTGGGGACCAATTCTAGTTGGAGGGGGGCATGTGTAAACTAGAAAGCGTAATAACAAAAGAACACTCAGTCTAATGTTTGAACTTGATACTTAACATTGAAGGATCAAATATTATGAGTATTATCTAAACATGTTTTAAAAACAATCAATCAAATATCAACAAAATTTAGTATAAAATAACGGGCAAATCAAGTAGACGACAACTTATCTGGTTGAGTGGTTCCCTTTTAATTAAGGCAAAACGCTCCTCCTGTAAGCTCAAACCCTCCCGATCCTGATGATCTGGTTAAGTAGTTCCCTTTTAATTAAGGCCAAACGCTTTTCTGGTGACCAGGATCAAGCCTCCCGACCTTGACTATCTGGTTAAGTAGTTCCCTTTTAATTAAGGCCAAACGCTTTTCTTGTAACCAAGGTCAACCTCCCGATCTTGACTTTCTGGTTAAGTAGTTCCCTTTTAATTAAGGCCAAACGCTTCTCTGGGAACCAAGATCAAACCTCCCCTAAAGTTACGTCAGTGTAAAAGTAAAGTGTAAAAGTAAAGTAAAAAGTAAAGTGAACCATAGGTAAAAGTGAAACCTAATTAAAGCATACCAATATAACTGAAACGAATCAAAACGCTCATAACAATTTAAACTAAAAGTAAATTCAAGGGAGCCGCATAGGTCGAGTCCGGTCAGTCCTCATCGAATGGTCATTTGTTCTACGCTATTCTAGTAAATTGTATTCAAACATAGTCGTCATTCTAAGTGCATTCCTTCCTGTATCTGAAGACCAATATACGTACAGTTTGTTTCGAATTAAGCGAGTCGTTATTCCATCTGATATACAACCCCCAGCTCAAGGAGGAACGCCGCCAGTAATCCCACTCAGTAGCATCTGGGAAGCGCCCAAAATCCTCTTTGACAATATAAATGACCTGCTGGCCGAAACCAAAAATTTAGTTACAGTTTTGCAGATGACAGGCTCCCAATTTAGATCAGAAAACCTTTACCAGCGACTAAGACTTATGACCGCAGACAGGAGCAGATTACAACAATTAATTAAAATCTGGAGAAAGGTCGGACTTGCGGCGACAGGAATTTGGTCCAGTTCAATGCAGCAAAAACCCAAGTAGGCACGTTTACCAAGAAATCCAATACAGAGGGCTCTGACATCATTATGGTAGGCTCGACCATTCCTTCGTTCTCATCAATCGGACTACTGGGTGTCTTGGTCAACAGCAATATGTCCTGGCATGACCACGTTGCTAACATCGCAAAATTAGCCTCGCAGAAGCTTGGTGCGCTATTTCGCAACAAAAACTGTATACACCGCAGCAGCTGCTTTTGCTCTACAAAGCGCAAATAAGGCCCTGCTTAGGATATTGCTCACACATCTGGGGTGCCGCACCTAAGTCTGGAACACAGCAGACATGCGGCCGAAATATGCCTGTTTTACAGATATTTTCACGGTAATGCCTGTCAGACAGTCAAGGCAGACGGCAAGAGCGCACCCGTTCGTCGTACAACTAGTGATGCCTACGAGACAAGACGAGACGAGACTTTGAAAAATCTCGTCTCGCCTCATGTCTCGCGCGAGAGTCTCTCAAAGATCTCGCAAAAGTCTCGCAAAATGTTCATGTTTCCTGTGTAAATGAAATACACAAATAAAATCAGTTAAAATTTTTATTTTAATGCGAACAAAAACATAATAATCTAACAAGGCAACAAAATAGGAAAAAGAAACGAAAATCGATCATAGATACATGAAATACAAATAATAAATAATAAAATCAGTTCTAATTTCCATTTCGACGAACAAAAACAAAATAGAGAGAAAAAAACGAAAATAAGTAAATTATGTAGTGTGTGTCACTTTTCATGTATCCTCCCTAATATCTCCGATATTAAAAATGCGATTTTTTTTCTCAAAATTCGTTGGTAATAAATATTGTATATTGGCAAATGGGAAAATGAATAAATTGTCATCATATACAATTTTATTTATCATTGGCGTATGGTAGCTAAGAGTAAAAATGAGATAGATTTTTCTCCAACTTACAAAACTGAGGTGTTTGGGTGGATTCATAAAAAGTATATAAACATGTAACTTGGTCAACTTATTGAACAATATTTTTATTTTTAACCCAGTCATTTAAACATAAAAGGCATCTAGCTGATGTATTATTCAGCCGGTTCCGATGTTTTATTATGGTGAAAGAAGCCCGGGAAAACAGCCTTCTGCCGGTACAGATGTGGCTTGGATGCTGAGAAAATCCCTCGCCATCGCACTCAAGACAGGAAACTGAGAATCATGATCCTTCCACCATTGTAGTATATTTGTTATCTTCTCACATCGTGGCAAGGAAACATAGTGTTGAAACTCCCCCATCACTCCTTCGCTAGGCGATGATGATGACGCCACCTGATACACAGCATCAAAATCAATTTGAAAATCTGAGTTTAAAATGTTTTTGTCATGATCAGGTTCTGAACTTTTCAGTGTCCCTGCCTTTTTTTGATTTTTCACCTTCAAATTTTAAGGAATAAATTTTGAAAATATTTTTAAATTTTTCGAGGCTGGTTTTCTTCAATTCTGATAGATGATAGTCGTAACATCTTATTGCGATAACCAAAATTATTATGTAGACTTGCAATTTTAAAGTAAATATTAATTAGAGCACATAACTCGGAAAGCGCCAATAACATTCGCGATAATTAGAATAATTAATTATATATTTGACAATTTTATCTGCGATACTTCGAGACATTTGCGAGACTCTCGTGCGAGATTTGAGACGATACTTTTTGAGAGTCTCGTCTTGTCTCGCAAGGAAAATTTAAAGTATCGTCTCGAGTCTCGTCTCGAAAGCGAGACGAGACGAGACGAGATTCTCGCAAACGAGAATATCGTGGGCATCACTATGTACAACTGGAAACATCTAGAACGTTGCTTTGCAAGGAGTCATTGCAAAAGACTCCTTTGTCTGGCAGACTGCATCATTGTGAAACTCACTCCCAAGATATGTTTTTCACTAATTACAACCTGTAGCTTTTCAAAAACCGTGTCAATCAACATCTTCGTAAACACACCGCTCGTCGAGTTTCGTACGATCTTCCTTTAGTGTGTGTGCCACTGCCATAAAAAAGGACTTCCTATAAAACTCTAGTAGAGTAGTTTCTTGTTTCATTTCGTTGACTAATAACCATGAAACTGCGATTTTTTATTATAATAAACGAATCATGAATATAATCTAACTCTTCCCTTCTGCAGGCTTCTGCTATTCCAAACATTATGGCGACTTTGATATTTAAATAAACGTCATCGGGATATTCTTTTGAAAATTTCTGCATCTCCTAGCTTGAAAAAACTTTCGATTTCTTCGGTCATTGGCTAGTATTTTTTTTTAAGATATACAATCAGAGTTGCAAAATTTGAAATATAAACTGCATTTTTCAAAAAGATTATAGCTTAAGGATGGAATAATCTGATCATATGCTTTTTCGAGGTTTAGGTGTTTACTGTTTCGCTTCTTCGTAGAAAATAGGTCATCATTAACTTTTCTGTGATGTGTTGATAATTTTTATTTCTGCATCATGCTTGAAAATGGCTGTAAGTTTTTTCGTACCTACCTTTCGACTTATCTTGTATAACTGCACAACATCCTGCTTGCCACGCTTTTTTAAGATCTGAATCATCATTTTCTTTCATAATTTTTATAAAAAGATTTATGAAGAAAATAGAAATTATTACACTTGATTTTTGATAACAGACAGCAGTTTTAATTATTTATTAAACGCCGCGCCGCGTTATAGCAGGCTAACCGAACAATTATTTCATATGCTACTTGAAAAAATATAATAATATTTTTAAATAATTTTTCATAGAATATTTAGTATTTTGCATATTTATTACTTATCCGAACATCGGATGTACGGGGTGATCCCCTATAATGTCGCCCCCTTTAAATTTTTATTTTAGTTTCCCAAAAAGAACTAAAAGTATGGTTATGTAGGTACTGAAAAATACTTTTTTTTGCGTTTAAAAAATATTGGAAAAATTATTAGTATACAGGGAAAAACAAAAAGTTAATTATTTTTTGATTCCTCGTAAAATTCTAAGCATATATTATGTATGATGTTATACCTCTAGAGTTAGCAGTTTCACAGCTATAAACGGTTGAAAATCGATACTTTGGCTACTTTTCGCCTTGGTAGAAAGAAGGCCATTAAAAATAGAGTGAAATGAATTTCACATTCCTATATTGTATTTCACAATGACAATCATCAGTACAGTACAAGGATTGGTATTGGTAATAGCATTTATATGAATAATGTTAGAACTAATGTGGGCTTGAACAGCCCAATTTCCATGGCAGCAAGTGTTTATAACAATCTACCATTGAATGTTAGAAATATAAATATAGGCTTTAGATTTATTAAGGGTATTAGGGCACAATTTGGGATCTGAGTAGAAATGCTCTTTGTATAAAAGACATATAATGTCTCTGGATATTATTATATAGGATTGAATTGTCGTTGTTGCTATAATTAGGTAACTATCCCCAAGACCAATGCTTAGGCACTGATTAGGGGATATTAGTTTATAGGTGAAAAAAAATTGTAAATTGTTTGATAAATAAATATTTCAAAAATATTCTTCTTGCTACCAAGGTGAAAAGTAGCCAAAGTATCGATTTTCAACCGTTTATAGCTGTGAAACTACAAACTCTAGAGGTATAACATCATACATAAAATATGCTTAGAATTTTACGAGGAATCAAAAAATAATTATCTTTTTGTTTTTCCCTGTATACTGATAATTTTTCCAATATTTTTTATACGCAAGGAAAAGTATTTTTCAGTACCTACATAACCATACTTTTAGTTTTTTTGGGACACTTAAAATAAAAATTTAAAGGGGGGCGACATTATAGGGGATCACCCCGTACATCCGAAAACAGTATGTCACTTAATGACCGCATTGCTTATAACTTTTTTGCATGTTCGGATAAGTAATAAATACGCAAAATACTAAATATTTTATGAAAAATTATTTAAAAATATTATTATATTTTTTCAAGTAGCATATGAAATAGTTGTTCGGTTAGCCTGCTATAACGCGGCGCGGCGTTTAATAAATAATTAACACTGCTGTCTGTTATCAAAAATCAGGTGTAATAATTTCTATTTTCTTCATAAATCTTTTTATAAGAATTATGAAAGAAAATAATAAATAAAACCACATTATAATACTTTTAACTTTTATACACTTTCCATAAAAAAATACAATTAGTTAGAAAAAATAAAAATTAAATGTAAATATTTTAGATATAATTATGATAAATAAATATATTTTTCTATTTGGTAATATTTTAAAATTATCTTCATATCTTATGAATGACACAGATTAAGCATTTTTGATATTCTATTTTCATACAATAAAATTCTCAACGTTTTTGGTATCAGAACAGACTTCAATAAAAAGGCGCCAGTACCGATTTTATTAGGTACTTCATATAATATCCTACGACCAATCAAATTCCAGTATTGAGTATGAGGAGGAGCCTAATTTACCAGTAGCAAACTTTACTAAGTGTACATCTATAAACTCTGGCAGTAGATAGATAGAAGAAGTTATCAGTAGTGACTAGCACCCAAAATGAAGCAAATCATATGGCCATCAGCATACGATCTTATTATATTTCCTATTCTCGTATAATACGAGACCACTAGTTGCCTAATTCACGGCCACCTAAGAACTGGAATCTGGAATATTTATTATTGAATGTAACCGCTTAGTTAAAATGCGTATATGTCGAAAACTATTACATTTAGGTATAGGACATGTTATAGAAAAAATATTCAGGTTTTTTAGGAGATTCTAAAAAATTTATAATATACAGGGTATTTCATTTAAAAAGATATAACATTAACCTGTTGTTCATTTCTGCAACACCTAATTACAGCCTCCGTCTCGACGTTTGTATCGTATCCGTGCGGAAAAGACAAATAACAAACATTTGTAATAAAACAGATGACGCAGACGTTGCAATTATTCGGAGAATTATTGAAAGATTTTATAGGGGATGGAAAGTGGTGCAAACGATGAAGAAATTTTACTGGTGAAATTAACAGA
Organism: Pissodes strobi; assembly: GCA_016904865.1. Taxonomy (NCBI): domain Eukaryota; kingdom Metazoa; phylum Arthropoda; class Insecta; order Coleoptera; family Curculionidae; genus Pissodes; species Pissodes strobi. The sequence continues at coordinate 13,022 of JAEQML010065568.1, forward strand.
AGGAATGGATTTATCTATTTCGGAAAATGCCATAATAAACGAAAAATATTAATGACAATGCTTCACGTTCTACATCTAAAATATGTTTCGTTTACTCTGGCATTTTCCGAAATAGATAAATCCGTTCCTTCTATTAATTTCACCAGTAAAATTTTCATTTTCATTAATATTTTTCGTTTATTCAAACAAACTTTGGCAAAGTGATTAAGTATTTAGGATTACCTCAAATATCAGCTCTGCAGGCCGTCTAATTATTTTCCACGTTGGATCTAAAAGTGGGTTTGTGAAAAATATGGCATCCATTTTTATAGCGGGGACAATCACTGGCGATTATCATGGTCAAATTAATGAAAAAAACACCAAATGGCGGTCAGAAATTCTCCTGGCTAACATACCCCGAAATTCAGTGATCGTTTTAGACAACTCACCATATCACTCGATAAGTTTCCACGAAATCGTCGCCGAATCACCCATGGTAGACTAGCTTACAAAAAAATCCCGCATTGTTGTTGCACTTGTTGACCTTAATGTATTTTGAATTTTGACATTAGTAGTTATTAGACACATAGTATGTTAAATATAAGTTGAATTCTTTAAACAGATCTTTGTACATTATGTTAAATAATTTTCGTGTAAATTAACAAAACATTTTAATTATTTTTTGAAAACTTTATTTTGAGCTGTTTCTAAAGTTTTTCTAATAATAAATGAATTAAAAAATAATAAGTAAAACAAACAGTAATCATGTATTTTTATCCCAATTACCCAAATATCATACCTAAGTGCAAATTGTGACTGGGAATTTTGTTTTAAACGTTGAAAAATATCGATTTGTGTACGAAAGGGTCGTGCTATTATTAGCCAGCCGGTCACAGGCTGAGGTAGGAATGGTCAAATTAGGATTTATTACTCTCTGTGGCTTTTAAAATTAAAATGTTCATCAAACGTCACACCCAAGTCTTTGATTTCATGGCATCTTGTCAAAGGCAAATTCTGAAATTGGTAATCAAACTGAACAGAAGCTTTATTTCTACAATAGGATACTATGAAACATTTTGAGACATTGAGAAAAAGTCTGTTATTTTGACACCAGCCATTGATACTATTCAATTCTCTTTGAAGAAGTTGACAGTCAGTTATATATTTAATTTTCGTGTAATCAATAATATTATCTCGACATCAGTGATGGATATGTCCTATATTGTTTGGGAGGATTCATGTTTGTGAGATAAATTTTTACCTGTACTCCACTTCTGTTTTATTAAAACTTTCTGAATAAGGCCTCTTCGGTCCTGACCGCAGGGTGTAAATTGGATTGAACAAGTGCCAATTTAGTAACCCTAATGATTATTTTCTACGACTGCCCTGAAAATAGACAAAAACGCACTAACAACTGCTCTTGAAAACTGGACATTTCAAACATCCTGTGAAAAGTATACTTTTCATACGCTTATTCGGGTATTTAGATTAAAGGGCTTCGTCTCCGTTTTAGAGCTTCGTTCTCAGAGGTATTCCCAGATCTATAAAAAAGGGGGGCCAATTTTAGAGCTTCACCCCCCCCCCCCCCCAGGAGCCCCTTTTTTGCAAAACTGTAGAAAATGGGACTCTCACACCAGGGGCCTCCTTTTAAGGTTTGGGGCCCAATTTTAGGGTTTCGCCCCCGGGGGCTCCATTCCTAAATCTGTTAAAAATGGGACGCCCGTACCATTGGCCCCATTCTAGAATTTCGCCCCCTAGAACCTCATTTTAGGGCTTTGCCCCCGGGGCCCCTTTTCAAAATATTTGGAAAATAGGGACCCCACACCGGTGGCCCCATTTTAGGAGTAGCCCCTTTTCTAAATCTGTACATTGCTGTAGAAGTGTTTATATGGTCTTTGTAAACTATAAATTTTAATTTAAGGACAAGATGCTTGATATATTATATTATAATAAATATTATAAATAAATAAATAAATAAATAAATAAGTGTTTATTTCCAACGGTCACCCACTTACAGGAAATGTAGAAAACAAATAATACAATCAATAAATGAAATATACATGCAAAATATACAATTAAAAAAAGTATTAAATTGAAGTAATACTAATGATATAGGTTTCAAGTTTAGAGTTTAAACTGATTTAAAACAAAACAAACGAAAAAACCCTCATATATCCCTATACCACATAATCAAACATCAAATAGCTAGTATTAGATAAGTACATAACTACCCAATACATTTGAAAGACCTACTTAAATAAGGTAAGAAGAAAAAAAACAACTTATCGATTACACACCCTCAGGACAGAAGACAGCGAGTCAACAAAAAGGTCTATATTATGATTACACAGGGTATTAAATAAGTCACATATGTAGAAAATCGTAGCTCTCTTGAAAATATTATTCAGTGCCCTGTTACAGAGAAAGGTGCGAAAATTTCTGGAGTTTATCCTTGGGACAATATACCAAATTTGATTTACAAGAGTAACGCAGTCGATTTTACTGTTTACCAGGTTGTATAAAAAAGTTATAGCTGCAGCCACACGACGGTCGTCTAAAGTTCTCATATTAAACCGTGCTAGCATAAGATTTTGACTAGTACCTCTAGCTGGATAGACGCCATCATGTTTACAGATTAAATATTTCAGAAACTTGCGTTGTATCGACTCAACGGTATTGATTTCGGTTTCATATAATGGATGTCATATAAGTGACGCATATTCGAGTCTTGAGCGTACAAAAGAATAATATAATAACAGTACTACCCCACTATCATTAAAATTGCGACAGTTTCTAACAATGAAACCCAAAGACCTGGATGATGACAGTACTATGTTCTGAATGTGGCTTTTAAAATTAAAATGTTCATCAAACGTCACACCCAAGTCTTTGATTTCATGGCATCTTGTCAAAGGCAAATTCTGAATTTGGTAATCAAACTGAACAGAAGATTTATTTCTACAATAGGATACTATGAAACATTTTGAGACATTGAGAAAAAGTCTGTTATTTTGACACCAGCCATTGATACTATTCAATTCTCTTTGAAGAAGTTGACAGTCAGTTATATGTTTAATTTTCGTGTAAATCAATAATATTATTTGCAGTCGTAGAAAAAGTATAGTATGCAACGCGTGTGAAAATCACTTTTCACACTCGTGTGATTTATGTCACTCGCCTACGGCTCGTGCCATCACACGCCACACTCGTGTGAAAAGTGTTATTTTCAACACTTGTTGCACAATATACTATAAAAACCTAGAAGGACTTGAGAAAGTTCGTCTGACGTTTCGGGGAACAGCTCTGCCTCGTTTTCAAAAACGAGGAATCTAAACATGAAAATGTTTAGTAAATGCATTTAAATATAAGGTTAAGAATATCGGAACAGTAAAAAGGCCTTACATTTTGTCACGTTTTCAATTGGACTTGGACAAGGTGACAAGAATCCTGTCATATCATTTAATTATTGATTTGTTAGGTAGGTAAATGTAATATTAAAGTGTTATTTGGTAAATAGTTGTTGGGTTTTTGAGGTGCTAGATATATTTATACGTATTATGTTTTTGGAAGGATTCAATGGTATTGGTTTAATGGTTTAGTTACTCTTTAAGTGCCCCTTATTAGCTTCAGTTTTTAGCAAAGGCAACCAGGTATTATTAAAATTAACAGAAATTGAAGCAACACATTCATCTTTATTTAGTAATATTAAAGCACTCTCTTTAATTTTACGTTTTTTTGTTAATCCTTTGCAGAAATGCTTGAAGCATTTCGTTGTATTCTGCGATTGTTATCAAATGCATCATGCTGACAAATATGTGACATGTAGAATTGTGTATTTTTAATGTAGGTTTGGTGTTCTTTTATATGTGGTCTGCAGGTTTCACCTAGGTATATAAAATGTATTACATTCACATGGGATCATATTGATGACATTTTTTGTATTTCCATTTCACTGTTTGGTTTTGTCTTTGTTTGTTTAGATCTAGGGGTGTTTTCTGTTTTGAAAATGGTACGAATGTTAAATTTGTTACCTATTCGTTTTATTTTCTGTGATAAACCAGGAATATAAGGAATAAATAGGTTTGTACAGGAGCAGGTCTCTTTTGATTGTCTGTTATTTGGCTGTTAAAATTCTATAAAACATTTTTGAAAAAAAATAGTAGAATACTTATTATTAGTCAACACATTATTTAGAAATATTTTTCTGCGTTGAAATTTTGGTTATTACAAATTATTTTCACTCGATCCTATAGACTTTTTTCAACCCCCTTTTTAACCATTTTTGGGTTATTTGATTTAAAGTTTAAAATCTGTTTGTGTGTGTAGGTTTCTGTATATTTGTGTTTCAAAACCATGTAAGTTTTTTTGATAAGAATGTCAAGAAATGGAAGTTGTTTATTAGTTTATTTTTCTATAGTGAATTGAATAGTAGATTCTAATGATATAATTTAGAAAATCGTTTAGAAAATGTTCGTTATACGGATAAATTTAAAAAATTACATCTATATAACGCCACCAAATTAAAGGTTTATATTAATAATCAACAAAATTTAATTCAAAATTTTCCATAAAAAGTATTACGTAATAAAGGTAATAATGGTGAAAACATAATCATACCATTGTTTTGCTGGTAATAATTATTATTGTATTGAAAATATGTAGTTTTACACAAAAAGTAAGTAATTCAAAAATAGTGTTAATATTGAGTCTTGCGCGTTCACCAAGATTAGTATCATTTTCTAATTTATATCCTTAAATAATTAAAGTTTTATCAACCGGCACGTTTGTAAAAAGACTAACAACATAGATACTTACTAGGTGATATTAGGATTTTAATTAATTTGTGATAGTTTTTTTTCTAAAAATTGAACTATTTAGAAAAAATAAACATAACAGTTATTGCATTTTGAAAATAGTTTAATATTTTTACACAAATGCAAAATCAACAATCAAATTTTTAAAGGTTTAAGATCATACAACAACCACAAAGCAATAAAAATCTTAGAAAGAGCAAGTAAAGCGCCGTTATGAGAAAGATCGCAATTTCATAGATTCCATAAATTTAAAATTAAAGTGGAAATTGATAATTTGAAATTCAACAAAATCAAATTTCACTTATTGATTTCAATTACACTTGCAACTGTGTTAACAACAGTTAGTTAATAAATTTTGATAAACGAAAACGTATTCATTTAAATAAATTTAATAATCTCATTCAAGAAAAATTTAATAATGAAATATCTAATGCTAGTAACAACGACTTTATTGACAAAACTGTAATCAATTTATTAGCATTAGAACTGCCAGAAACTGCATAAAACAAAGATCCAACTTACGCAGTCATGCAGCAGTAAAAAAGCCTTATCTTACTGAGGCAAACAAGGAGGAGAGAGTTGGCTTCTCATTACAATACTGTGCAGAACACGTCAATTTTTGGTCAACTATTATTTTTACTGACGAGAAAGTGTTTCAGTAATTTTTTAATGGCCGTATTAGGGTGTATAGGCCTCCAAATAGTCGTTTCGACGAGAAATAAACACAAAAGGTGAAAAGCAGCGGTCGTTTTTCTGTAAACATTTGGGGGTGGATGAGCTCAAGAGGTGTTGGAATTTGCACAAGGATTGAGGGAGGATTTGATGCACAAAACTATATTAATATATTAGAAAACGTTATGGTACCATCAGTTACGGCACAATTTGGAAACAATTTTATTTACCAACATGACAATAATTGTCCAGTGCACACTGCTCGAATTGTTACTGAATGGATGAGGCAAAGAAATATCAACGTTTTAAATTGGCCTTCGCGTAGCCCTGACATCAACCCGATCGAAAACATTTGGGGCTGTATAGTAAGAAAACTTAATTCTTCTAATGATTTTCATCCAACAAATTCTAACCATTTATGGAACAAAATTCTGGACGTGTGGAATGAATTAACTCCGGAGTATGCAAATTCTTTAGTTAATTCAATGCCCACAAGAATTAGCAATGTAATAATTGAAAAAAATGGTGGGGCAACAAAATATTAATTGCCATTTTATATTTATTTATTATATTTTTTTCATTTCGATTTTATGATATTAGGCTTGTCATTTAATTGTATTCCTGTTTGTTTGTTCTCAAATTCAAAGTATTTTCATTTAAATTAAAAAATATATATATTATGTTATGTTAAATATAAAATACTCATTATTTTTATACCACACGAGAATACAAAATCAACATAAATTAAAACTACCAGATTCAAACAATGCTAAAAGTAAAGTAGGTAAATCTTAAAGGTAAAAGCCAGATATATGCAATTTCATGTGAATGACATTAAATGTCATTTTTGTGTCCGGTTTTAATTTGCCGTAACTGTACCTATGCAATTTGTAATTTTTATTTTACAGTAAATACTTTTTAACAAATATTTTTAGTAACACACCGGTTGTAGGAAAAATCATGTATGTAATTCGAACGCAAAGTGACATTGCCGCTCTCGCAAGATAGTCACTTGCGTCACTTTGCGCTCTTAAAACAAAAAGTGATACATTGCCGCTCTGAGCGAGAGCGGCAATGTCACTTCACTGGCGGATAAAGACAGCTTGAAAAATACATTCTCGACTTGTCGGAAGGCATCGGGTGTTTTCGTTAGATTGTGTTCCTATTTTACCTATGTCTTTACGATGCAATGCCCTGCTCGAATCATGAGCAGTTTTAAACAGGGTTTTTCATTGTTTTTCCCTGTGTTTCCCCCAGGCAGTAACATATACCCCATTTTACAAGCTTTTTCATCAAACAAGAGCTTTATGCAATTCTAAGAGTAATAACGGCTTTGAAGGGTCCGCCCAAAGAAAGCGAAAACAAAAAGCAGTACCACATAACCTAGTAAACTAAATAGGCTAAGATCAACCCCCACTAAGGGTGTCAGCTGCTCGAACAACGCCACGCACATAACATGCGCTTGTATTACTTGTTAATATAGACATATTTAGACTAGGCATGTAGTTATAACTTGTTAATAACTAAAATAAAGACAAATAAATTAAAAAAAAATAAAAAACGATGCAATGAATTGCTTGCAACTTGCAAGTGCTCTGGTGATTCAGTGGTTGAGATGCTAGGCCTCTAGTTCGGCGGCCCGGGTTCGATCCCGATGGTGTTTTTTGATTTTTTTTATGTTATATTTGTAAAAAGTTTTTTTTTCTTGATTTTGAGCATGCCTTGGATTAGTTTTGGTTAGTTTTTGTTCGTGCAATATTAGACATTCTAATGCAAACGTTACAAATGTAATCATTAAACAACGCACGTCAGGCGGTATCTGTGATGGGAATGTACTTTGCCGGCTGTCTGTAACCGTTAGTTGTCACTTCGCGCTCGAATTGCACACATGATTTTTCTACAACCGGTGTTATTGTAAAAAGTAGTGTGTTAACGAGAGTGAGTCCTCACGGAGGAGGTAATTACCTTATCCTCCGTGAGGGCTCTCTCTCTTTTGCTTACTGAGGAGTCCTTCTCATCATGTAATTAATACATTTCCCATCCTTATCTACATATATGTTGACCTTGCCCCTGACCCTGACTTTTCCCCTCCCCTCTTAAATAAACATAATAAAACCAGCAGTTCTGTATGTTTCTTCACTTCACAGTTTAGTTTTCAATGGAAGAACTCAAATTAAGAAATCTAGTACTCAAGAGAGTCAATTCAGAAATAGTTAGTTCGGAAACAGTTAGTTCAGAAAAGAAAAAAAGTGAAGTGCATTTGAAAGAGGAATGCCCTATTAGTTTTAGTTCTTTGGAAAAAGAAAACATTTGCACACCAAATTGGTGT
>MU194030.1:9390-20815 GCA_016904865.1 Pissodes strobi
AACAACTTTTCGGCACTATAGTTCCTTTATGATAAATGATATAAAAAAATCTGATTCGATTTTCTTGTTCGCTGTAAAATTCCCTTTAATTTGATGTATAACTTGATAGATTTTGAAGCGATTTTAAGTTAACACTTTTAGGCCACTATAGTTCCTCTATGATAAATGATATAAAAATTCTGAATTGATTTTCTGGTTCGCTGTAAAACTCCCTTTAATTTGATGTATAACTTGATACATTTCGAGCGATTTTAAGTTAACATCTTTTGGGCACTATAGTTCCTTTATGATAATTAATATAGAAATTCTGAATTGATTTTCTGGTTCGCTGTAAAACTCCCTTTAATTTGATGTATAACTTGATACATTTCGAGCGATTTTAAGTTAACACCTTTTGGGCACTATAGTTCCTTTATGATACGTGATATAAAAATTCTAAATTGATTTTTTAATATGTTGTAAAATTCCCTTTAATTTGAACCCAGTGATTTTTTGGATTGGAGTTGGGGAGTTTTGGATCCAAATAACTAAACAATTTTTGAAACATATACTGACGGCGTACTATTGGTACTAATTTGTATTGATATTTCGGGTACCGATTTTGATACCAATTTGGATACCTACTACCAGTAAAACTAAAAACTGGCACGATAAGTAAGACAAATAGTAATAATTTACTTTTAGAGATGGGCATAATTTTTAAGCTTTAAACAAAACAACTTGCACTATAACATAACATAATTTTCACGAAAAGCATATAAAATCCCACCATACAAGGTGAGAGCTGCATTAGAGGGATCTGCAAATGGTCAGATGGAAGTCAGAATCCAACAAGACTACTGATAATATGATGTATCGTACATTATTCTAAACTTTATAAAATGCGATGCGTTCTCCCGAATTGAGGTATTTCTCTCTCTTTTTAAAACATAGAGGTCTTGGCAAAGGTTGGAGCCCAACGTTATTAGGGAGGGGGCATGTGTCAACTACAAACACAATTAAACTGCTGCGTATGTTTAATTAGATGTCCAAGGAGGATTATATCAGGTTCCATCTTTTATTTTAGGTTAGTTTAGCTACGTATTGTCAAAAGATTCTATCTAACCCCTTACTTTGAATATTTTTACCAAACCTAATTAATGACAGCAGATTACAAATATCGTTTTGTATATATATATTAAAGCTAAGGACTTCTAATTTATATTAAAGATTAAAATATGTCAGATAAGGTCCTGGCTTTATGTTGAAACTTTATAAACCTATTCATTTCGAGAGGAATTTAATTAACCCGGAGGAGGCCCAGGGGCTGTAAGTCAGGTGTGATGTAAATTGGCCTCCGTAATTTTAACTTGCAAAAGGCATTCGTTAATGTTTTTGGTTAATTTGTGATATGACGCGACCAAAGGCAACTTTTCCACTATTTCCTTTTTTATTTGGTTTCTTACATTTTCTCTTAGATTTTATTCTCTTCTTTTTTACAGGTGATGAATTACCCATTCTAAAGAGTTGTTTTGTTTTCATTATATTGGTTAACTATTAATGTTACATTTTTATTTGCCTGTTTTTAAACTATTTAGCCTTTTGAGTTATTATTCAAAAAGTAATGATAATGTAATCTACTAAAATGCATAAGCTACTAAACAAATATCACCCTGTCGAAAGTTTGAACTTGAACTTGGAGATTGTTATATAAACATTAAAGGCAAACTATAAACAACGCGAGCAATCAACGGGAGCGACTTTGAACCTTATGCATGCAATGATCATCACTTTGTTTTATATAAATACGCTACCGAACCCTCAGTTCGGCAGACTTAGTCTCACCTCCAGCTCCCAAGGTTAGCCATTTGACGACTGCCTTCTGGGTTCTATCCGCTCCTAGAGTTAGTCATACGACTGCTTTAGGTTCAATTCCTTTCCTACCAAACCTGGTACCGGTTAGCCATTTGACGACTGCTAGGACCAGGGGTTGCACAACCTCTATAGTAAAGTCTTGACAAGAAGTTTGTCAGAGTGTTCAGAAAGACAAGTGTCTAAATAGTCAGTTAAAAAGTTTAGTGAAAGCTCTTAGTGCTCTTAAATAAAACCCAGCTCTTAAGAAAAACTATAAATTATAAGACAGTAAACAAAGACCTATGAACAGTACCTCAAATCGAGAAAACATGCGCACCGTAGTAATCGGGTATAATAGAATCTCATTTTCTCTGACCAATAATTGTTGTTAAAGTTCTATCGTTAATACATTGTTATTGTTATAAACTAAACGTGCTTACTTTATCATCTCTTCTTACCCCACGTGACGCGAACCCGGTCTACCTCAGTTACCCCCCGGCACGCCAAAGAAGGCGTGTCCTCACGAGTAGAACATTCGGTGGTAGATTAAAGGAAGCATTGAGACCCCGTCATTGTACTAATCGCGACGAGGCTTTTCTCTAAGAAGTTATTCTTTAAATAAACGCGCTACCCCTAAAGATACTCGTGACAATAATGTTGGTTGAGTGAAATTATTGTAAATCAAACTTCGCCATTAAATAAGATTAAACGCATAATTATTGCCTGCGATTGTTTAGAATTTTCTTAAATGTTTACATAATATTTTCAAAGTCCAATTTCAAACATAAGTATCAGCAGTTTAAGTTTAGTTCACACATGCGCCCTCCCTAATAACATTGGATCCCAACCTTTGCCAGGACTCTTCAAGTTTAAACGTAAGACAGGGTAATATATTAGAAGTTTAACTGCTTTTGTAGTTCAATTTGCCAAGACCTGTATGCTTTAAAAAGAGAGAGAGAGAGATTTCAATTCCTGAGGATGCGTAATATATTTTTCACCAACCAAGTTGCAGAATATCTACTTAAACTAACCCAACCTCTTAATATTATAATATAATATCCTCTTGGCCAATATTTATCGTTCAGGCCCTATAAGGCAAATACTAATTCAATACCGTAGGTAAGCAGGTTTGACTAATTGATCACTTTAACAAGTACGGCAAAGACAAAGAGCAGATAATGGAAGAATTAAGTTAGCTATGATAAAAGCTCGGCTAAGTGCCCTAACCCCGAAAGCGCGCTGCTGATGGCAAAACGAAAATTAAATGAAACATTCAAACTGCATTTATTACGGATAGTAGACGACCGCCCTTTAGATTCCGCCCGAGGCACGGTGGTGATTAAATCCATTTAATTTAGTGGAAAACGCATTCGAATTTCTGATATCTACCGAAACAGTTAGTAGTGCACCTATTATTAATAGCGGATTAAGTTTTACACGAGAGAGTAAGATATTTGGTGGCATACTTTAGTTTTGGTCAGTTTTAGATCTAAATAAATAGCAAATATGGCTTCTAAAAGAACTCATTTAGACAAACATTTTTACAAAAAAACTTTTTTTAAAGGAAAAATATGCCATCTTGCGCCTAACGAGGGGTAAGATGGGAATTTATTCCTATTTGCGTTTATCACACGTGTAATATTGTTTCTAAATGTATTCAATATGCAAGTGAGCTAATGAACTGTTCTTATATAATAAGACCAAAATTCCTTCGAGGGTCAAGGCAAATTGTCGTCAAGGGAGCAAAGAAGACGTTATAAAAATCCGTTACGAGGATAACAGAGGGCTTGTTCAGGTTTTATTGTTTAAAAGAGCTTCTTGGGAGCCAGGGTTTCAATTTATAGTATATATCCAGCTTTTTTTTTCGTTCCCATTAAAACATGCCAACAATCCAGTTCTGGACATTTTAATTAATACAAAGATATATTAATATTATTCATGATTTTTTTATGATTGATTACGTATCATCCAATATCAATAGGAGGATTTGCATAATGTAAATTTGGAAGGAAATATTGGACACGTAGGATCTGAAACACGACTGAACGTATCGAGATTCGATTTTTTGGGTATTTTTTTAAATTTCACATATATTTCAATTTCGTATCTAAATTTCTTCAAAAAATATAAAAATTAATTTTCAATGAAGTTTAAAGACATTTTTGGGAATCTAGAAAAAAAAATATTTTGGACCTTTTTTGATATTTTGAATATTTTTAGAGGGACAAGGATTTTTTTAAAGATGATTGCAATTGCTTAAATCTGTATTTTTCGCTTTTCCGTAAGATAAATACGCATTTTTTTCATGTGTGACGTTTGCCTCCTAGGGATTAAAAATGTACTTTTATTCTTAAGGGAGTAAAAATATTGTGAACTGCTAAAGTGCATAAACTACTAAATAAATATCACCCTGTCCTAAACTTGAATTTGAGCTTGGAAAATATTACGAAAATATTGAAGACAAATTATGAACAACGCGAGCGATTATGTACCTTAAACGTGCAACGATCAGCATTTGTTATTATATAAATACGCTAGCGAACCATTAGTTTCTAAAAACCAGTCCCCGGCAGGGCACATGGTCGCTTGGATCCTAACCTATCCTTTTTCCTTACTCAAACCTGAGTTTTGCGGAGCACATATTCGTGAAACCCAGGGGTTGCCTAACCCACAGTATTAAAAGTCGAATCTATGCTACATTTATCAAAGTTCTGCAAAACAAAGATAATACTCAAAGTAGAATCTGTCAAATAGTTGAAGTGCAGTGTGAACTCTGAGTGTACTTAATAATACCTTAAATGAAACACAATACAACTCTTAAGAAAAACTATACAGTGACCAAAAAATATATACCTCAATCGAGAGAACAAGAACATCTTAGTAATCGGGTATAATATAATCTCATTAAGTTTCTGAACAATAGACATTGTTCTCATTGAGTCTTTGACCAATAGACGTTGTTATTGTTTTTTTACTAAAGTGCTATTAATATCTTCCTTTCCTCAGCTCAGCTGTTCATTAGTGTCAAACTTTCAAAGTCTGATTCTTTTATTAAATCACTTTTTGGCTTATATGATACACTTGTTGGTGGATTATTCACCCATTCTAATTTTAAGGATTTGCTGACAGTCCTAATTTAAAAATCTACAGCCATTTCGGCTACTTTTTGGTCCGCAACTTCTATTTTTTTTTGGCGACATAACTAGAGTCTGAATTTCCCCATATTTTGATAAAAACTGGTGTAATCTGTCTTTTGTGTATCCTCCATTTTTTGGATCTTTTCTGATTGCGGCCCACTTTATTTTTATTCTATTGTTTGCACTATCCCATTGAGTAGTGCCACTGTTTTACTCCTCATTTATTGTTCGTAAAACATTATCAATTTCTTCTTCAACCTGCTTTGATCCCTCTTCCGCAGCCTTTCAATTTCATCATGTAATTTTTGTGCTTCAGATTTCTCTTGACCTCGTGCAGCTACTCTTGCTTCTAAATCTTCTTATAGTTTTCGCCTCTTACCATCTAATTCTTGGTGTCTTAATGCTACTTGTTTTCTTCCTTCAACACTTTGTCATATGCTGCCCTTGCTGCTTCGTCAGTAAGAACTTTCAAAATTTTAGACAATTGGTGAAACTTTAAACCAGCTTCTTTATCGTCTGGATTTTTATTCGGATGGCATTGTAGAACCTTTTTTCTATACGCTTTTTTTAATATCTGCTGCTGTACTTGAAATTTCTATTTCTACGATTTCATATAGATCCATTTCTTCTATTGTTATGTTTTTCATGATTATAGCTCAATCTACTGCTATGAATCACAACTTTTCTTAAAAGTTAAACTATAAACAAATAAAAACCAAAATAGCTCCTGGGAGCGATTTCTGGACCTCTATCCTTTATCCTTCATCAGCGAGGCAATCCTCCTCCTTCCAGGCCGGAAGTCTCAACACAAGAGACTCAACGACGATGCAAAATATTACAAAATAAGGCAGTGCGTAGTTCAACTAGAACGTTAATATGCCGCCAGATGAAACATCTAACGCCATCTGTGTGGGACTTTGAGACGCTACGAAATGCTACGATAGCAAGCCATCACTGAAAAATAACATTGGCACATCAGTGGCATTTAAAGATCCTTTACAGGTGTAGTCGACTATATCAAAATCGGTCTCTCCTATTGGTCGATCCATCTCGTATTACAATATATCTTCGTGATGCAATCAATTTGTCGCAAGAGCTCTCGTGGTGTAGAGGTTTAGATAGTTGGGTCTCACCTGGGTTCGAACCCCGTTGCTTTTTTTATATATTTTTTAAGATTATGTTTCTAAACAGTTTTTTTCTTGATTTTGGATCTGTCTTGAGTTAGCACCTGGTTAGTTTCCTTTTCTTGAGCCCCCGTAGCGAGCGAAGCGAGCGGAGGGTCATGCGGATCGACCAATAGGAGAGACCGATTTTGATACAGTCGGCTCGCCTGTAAAAGATCTTTGCTCTGGTATATTCTAATATAGGTAACCATATTTTTGCTAGGTTCTGACTTCTTTTGCATCGTTGTTCAGTCTCTTGTGTTGAGACTCCAGGAAGGATAGCCTGGCTGATGAAGGGTAGAGGTCCAGAAACCAATGCAATCGAAGGTAGTATCATTATGGTCGTTTTGCACATGTAAAAATGGAATGATTTTTACGTTTCTCTAAAACATATATTATGTTATGTTATACATATGTTAGTAGGTTCTTTAAAAAAGATAAACATGATCTTTCTCTTAAATTGGAAGAGTTAAATTCTTTAAATAGGGACCTTATAGTCAACATTAATATTCTGGAAAAGGACAATGTTACCTATAGGCTGGAAATTGAGATTTTGCAAAAAGATTTTAACAACATGACAGAGTTGAATAGAGAAATGATTAGCTCATTGCGAGTTATTGAAGCTGAAAAAGAAAGCTAGGGGCTTTTAAAAGGGAAACAGCTAACCACTACAAGCAACAAACCTTTAGGGGCTAAGGTTCCAAAGCTTCTTCTTGTCAGCAGTAATATCAACAGAGTATTCCTGAAGCATCTACGCCATACATTTGCAGATATGTTCCACATTCAATACTTCCTGAAGCCTGGATGTACAAGTTCAGAACTGGTTACAACCGCATCGTGTCTGGCTCGGGACTTTACACATGATGATTTAGTGATTTTGCGGTTAAGTGGTGTCGGTTTTCCCCCTCATGTTTTAAATAACTTTGTTCTTTGCCTTGGTTATGACCAGTCCGTAGAGGGGCCTAAATATAATATATGACAGCAACTTGTCCCTCTACAAGTCTTTTCATAATCATAAAATAGATTTATGTAGGTTATTTGAATGTAATTATGAGAGCAATTTTGGTCAGAATGGTCAGAATCCTTGCACAGTCACATAATGAAATTTTTCAAGTTTATAAATGATGAAAGCTCTTCATCTAATAGTTCTCTGCTGGGTGGTGATAATATTGTTTTAGACTGAGCGATTTTCCTGACGCTATTTCTGTTTTCTTGTTTAACATACAGTCTCTAAGAAATAAGACTGACGATTTATATTTACTCTTGGAGGAATTTGACTTTCTACACTTATTATGCCTTACTGAACACTGGCTTCTTCCTGAAGAAACAGTTTATTTACCAAATTATAATGTTATTTCAAAATTTAATAGATCAGACTTTATTCATGGTGGCACGTTGCTGCTGTTGAGCAAGGAAGCAGGGAGTAGATTTAGCTTTGTTAATGTAAATAAATTTAACCACTTAATTGTTGAAAAAGTTTTAGAGTTCTCTGTGGCTCAATGTAATGTTTTAAACACTTATGTTATTTGTATTTACCGTTCTCCTACGTCTTGTTTGGCAGAATTCTTGGAAGGTTTGGTAAAGGCTATTGAGTCAGCTCACTCCTCTAGTTTCTGTAATACTTACAGGTGACTTTAATATTGACTACGGTGCTTCCATAACAAAGAATACCATTCAGACTGTTCTGCATATGCACGTTTTGGAGCCAACCAGGATTACACTAACTCCTGTGCTTCAACCTTGAATTATGTTTGTTCTAACCTAACCTCGACAATATCTCTTGTAGAGTTTTAAATGCTTCTATTTCGGACCATGATGCAGTTTTCTCACTTCAATTTATCCAGAGAATTGCATCCATTACCTTCACGTCGGGGCCGAATATTTTGTAAAAGAAATTTCACCAAATTTTGCAAACTTTGTGAGCAAGTTGTTTGGCTGCCTCCAGAGTGTACAGACCCACTTGATTCTTTTTAAAGTGCCCTGACTAACACTTTTAATCTGCCCTCTCCCATAGTCACTCTAAAGAGAAAAAGTAAAACACATGGTAGAGGTTGGCTAACCAAGGGAAGTAGAATATCTGCGCAAAATATAAGATGCTTATATCTTCTCAAAAAATTCTGCACTAGTGAATTTATTGTCACTCTGTTCTCCAAATATCGATCAATTTATAGGAAGGTAATCAAAGCTGCAAAAAAAGTTTACTTCAGTAGCAGAATCTCTAATTCTGGCAACACGCAAAAAAAGGCATGGGCTATTATCAACGATATAAGAGGGAAAAGTCGTTCCCAATCTTCCTCATGCAACCTTCCACCCAATGTTTTAAACGCTTTTTACTGCTCGATAGCAGGAACTCTTTCAGCTACTCTCGATTCGGGAATCTTACTTAGCAGGCAAGAATATCCCTGACTCTTTTTTCTTAACACCAGTTGATGTTCCTGAAATCGTGGAAAACCTCAAAGACTTCAAAAACAAAAATTCTTCAGGCCATGACAATATCTCGATCAATCTGTTACTTCACCTGAATAACAGCGGTCTTCTGGCTCTGGCACACGCTAATAATGATTCGTATGAAAAAGGGGAATTTCCCAAAATCCTTAAACATACAGTTATTATACCTTTATACAAAGGGGGCGATTCAGACTCTCCAGCTAATTTTCGCCCAATTTCCCTTCTTCCCTCTCTAGGCAAACTAATTGAAAGACTGGTCAAGAACAGAGTTCTTTCATTTCTTAATTCTCATAGGATTCTGTTCAATCATCATGCGATTCGGATGCAACATTCTCTCTTCTGGAAGAGGTCTATTTTAGCATAAACGATAATCTCCTTTCGGCAGCGGTATTCTGCGACTTATCTAAAGCCTTCGACTGTGTCGATCATTGTGTGCTACTACGAAAACTTGAGGTGTATGGCTTCAGAGGTGTTACTCTAGATTGGTTCCGGTCCTATCTGCATGATCGTCAGCAGGTTGTTTTGTTGGCGGGAGGGATTTCTAACAAATTGAGCAACAATTGTGGTGTGCCTCAGGTATCCATTCTTAGACCCCTTATGTTCCTCATTTACATCAACGATTTGGCCTCTCTCCAAATTCGGGGTAGTATTAGGTTTTTCGTCGACGGCACCTCCTTAGGCGTGCCAACCATTAGTAGAGTGTTGTTGGAGGACATGATTGGTTCTGATTTGAGCAAGATAAAAATTCGGTGTGTCAGCAACAAGCTGCCTTTCAACATATCCAAGACCAAGATGTTAAACTTCAAGTGCTCTCACTCTAACATCTCTTTATGTGGTGACGCTATACTTCCCAGTGCTAGTGCGAAATTCCTTGGAGTTACGATTGATGCAAGCCTCAAATTTGAACAATATATTGTGGCCCTTTCGAGCAATTTAGCATCAAGTTGCTATGCGTTGAGAGTTCTCTCTGATCATTTGGAGCTGTGTGTTCTAAGGAGTGCTTACTTTTCGCTGGTGGAGGCTCACATCTCTTATGGGATAGCATTCTCGGGCTGTTGTAGTGCTGCAAATCTCAACTCTATCCTTATTTTACAAAAGAGGGGCTTAGATATATGCTTAAGATCCCTTTTAGACAATCTTGCAAACCGCTCTTCATTTCTAATAAAATTCTGACTGTGCCTTGCCTATACCTGCTTGAAACCGTTTGCTTGGTCTACAGGAAACACTATGACCAAATTTCTGCTGCCGGGCCTTATTCTACAAGACAAGTGAACTGCGTTCTACTCCCTATCCCTGAAAGCACCCTAGTGAAGTGAAGAAGTCTTTCATTTACTTTGCTAAAAAGGCTTTCAATTTCTTACCTAGAAACATAAGGGCTTTGAGTTCTTACAAGGCTTTTAGAGGCAGGGTAAGAGAGTTGCTGTTAACAAGAGCTTTTTATAGTATAGAAAAATTCTTTGTGGATGCTCTTTGACGCACATCATATAATTAATTTTATTGTATATTTATTGTTGTGAATTAATGCTTGTATGTTTGCTTCTATTTTATTTTATATTTTTTTCCTTTTATTGTTTTTATTTTATGTATTTCTTAGCCTTGTCCTTTAACAGTTTCTCCTATGTTCAGATTATTATTTATTATTATTTAATTATGGCTTGTACACAACAAATTTTTACTTGTTTAATACAAATAAAGCTATCTTTGATTGATTGATACATAACGGTAAGAAATACACGGTAATTAAGGCACTTAAATAAATTAAAATCGATTTTACTTGATTTTGGCCGAGTTGTAGACACTGGTGCTTCCTGCGTAGTATGTCTCCACTATGTGATTGAGTCACCCTGAAGCCTCGGCATGGCTAGCTGACGGAGGGATGAGCTAGGTCAGCGTGAAATTTTACCTCACAGAAGGAATTCTATCCCACAGCAGGAATTCTGTCCCACAGAAAGACCCTTTAAAAAAAGCGGTCACCACACTAGTTCATTACACAACGTTTATAGACGATATGGCTGAAAATTTTAGAAAATACTTAATTCGCTTAATACTGCAAGGACACAATCAGGCGGTTGTTAGACATGAGGGTCAAAAATAGAAATGATAAATTCCGATACGGAAAACGGTTTGCTCGCCTTCAGTGTTTCGGCTAGGTTAGAACACTGAAGTAAGGTCGCGAGAAGCAAAGTAGCGCGAGAATCGATCACAAATCGACCACTAAAAGAAGAAAATCGTAACACCACTATCTTTAATAACATTTACAACATTACAATTTGGATGACATTGTTAAAATTGCAGGGACTGGGGGGGGGGGGTGCTTTGCATGGTAAGCACCCCTATTACCCACGTTTAATCGGCGCCTATGTTTCTAGGTAATTATTGTTACCATAACTTGCACACAAGCGCTAAATTGCTTAAGCCACGCCCTAACTAGTTTACTAATCCAGCAATTGCAGATGCAACTTGCAAATTTTACGTAGATATTTTAAAATTTAGTTCATATATAACTAGCAGCGCGCTTAGAAAACGTACTCGAGAGGTTCATAACCGTTAATTTATTAGATGTAAGGCCAAGTTATGTCTATATTAATAAACTGGACGAAGAAACCTCGACGGTCTTGACAAGCCCGTATTATTTCATATGCAAATTCGTATATGCCGCACTAAAATTAAAATGTCGCAAAAATGCTACCGCGCGGTGAGTTAATGTATTCGGGCTAATTGCGAGTCATAACAGCCTCTTATTTTATTTCAGATTTATACCGTTGCGTTGGTCAAATCAAGATTGATCGTATCGCGTGTATTTTGCATATATCAATTTGCCTACTTATCTAAGTTGATTATGAG
>JAEQML010065571.1:0-20815 GCA_016904865.1 Pissodes strobi
CGGCAGTAGTCATTGTTATCGTGTCATTTGTTGTTGTTGTGAGGTGAAAGAACGCACGTTGGGTGAGCTATTTGGCTATTGTATTTTAGGTTTTTTCTAATTTAATTATATTTTATAGGTCTGATGATGCCCCTAATAAGGCGAAACATGTAACCTGGGACAAATTATAATTATTTTGATACTGTAGATTTTGAGTTTGGTTTTCCCTCTTACAATACCATTTACTATCAACAAAACAATGGTATGGCTATGGGTTCGCCTTTATCACCTTTATTAAGTAAAATTTCTATGGAAAATTTTGAATTAAATTTTGTTGAAAATTATCCACATAAATCTTTAATTTGGTGGCGTTAAATAGATGACATTTTTCAATTTATCCATATAATGAACATTTTCTTAACGATTTTCTAAATCATATTAACACAAAAGAACCCACAATCAAATTCACTATAGAAAGAGAAATAAATGAACAACTTTCATTTTTTGACATTCTTATAAAAAAAGACTTGAATAGTTTCGAAACAAAAATATACAGAAAACCTACATATACAAAAAGATATTTAAATTTTAATTCAAATTTTATCAATAATAACTCAAATCAAAAAGAGGGTCGTAAAAAGTCTATATGATCGAATCAAAATAATTTGTAATAATCAAAATTTCAACACAGAAAAAGAATTTTTAACCAATGTTTTAATTAATAATAACTATCCAATTGATTTCATTGAAAAATGCTTTATTGATTTTGAACAACCAAATATTAGACAAAATCAAAATAGACCTTTTACGAACCTCTTTATTACTTATATTCCTGGTTTATCAGACAAAATAAAACAAATAGGTAATAAATTTAACATTCGTACAATTTTCAAAACAGAAAACACCCTTAGATCCAAACTAACAAAAACAAAACCACTCAATGAAAATGAAATTACTAAAAATGTTATCTCTAAAATACCATGTGAATGCAATAAATTTTATATAGGTGAAACCTGTAGACCATCATCAAAACGTATAAAAGAACACGAAACATATTAAAAATACACAATTCCACAAATCACATATTTGTCAACATGCATTTGATAACAATCATAGAATACAATGGAACGCTTCAAGTATTTTAGCAAAGGAACCCTTCATCTAAAAAACGAAAAATTCAAGAAAGTGCTTTAATTTTATTAAATAAAGATGTGTTGCTTCAACTTCTGTCAGTTTTAATAGCACATGGTTACCTTTGCTAAAAACTGAAGTTGATAACGGACACTTAAAAATTAACTAATCCTTTCATCAAAAATCATTAAATTCTTCCTAAGCGAATAACACCAAATTATAGATATATAAAACTTCAAAAACAAATTAATTTACCAAATAACACCTCAATATCACACTAAAGACCAGTAACCAGTAAATAAATATGGCATTATAATTGTCATCTTGTCAAAGTCAATTCAAAGCTTGACAATCTGCAAGAGCTTTTTACTGTTTTATTGTATTTACTAACCATTTTCATTTTTAGTTTTTACCTTTCTTGACAACGGGAATATATTTATTTCCCGAAACGTTAAAGTTATCTAGGTATTTCGTTAGGGTCACTAAACTAGCACTTGTGCTGTTTACATCCTGGAGCCAGAGCCGAAGAGGCTCTTGTATAACAAATTCAAAACGATAGTGGACAGAAAACCCAAAAATGTGTAAGTTAAAACATGAATCCTCCACAACAATATAGAACATATCTACAACCAATAAATATGTTTAATAAAATAAAACAAAAACATAAGGTAAAAGCTGGTAAAAGAAATGAATTGAAAATATATTGCTCCTATACTATCAGGAAAACCTAAGCAAATATTGACAAATAAATGACAAGAAACACAACATTGCTGGCTGGCGTATGAGTGTTGCAGGAATTCAGGTATTTGGTAATTAAGCTCAGGCGTTTACAATGATTAATTTTCATGCTACACCATATTATATTATGTAATAGTCTAGGAGATTATACTAAATTTCTTTGTGCGTTTTTTTGCTCGCAATGGTACCTAATATTAAAAACTAACACTTATAGACAAATACGTCTTTTTTTAAGAAGAGATCAAGATTTTAACATTAGTTAAGTCAACATTTTTAGCTACATCTCCTTCGCACCTTAACAACATTAAATTATCCAGCTTTTCGTCAGACATCAATGTTCTTAGAGGGCTTTTGATTAATTGCAGTTGGCTAAAACTCCTTTCATATGGTATTGTCAAAATGAAAAGAAAAATGCTAAATGCTTCTGGTAAAGTAACTTTTAGGTTTTTCACCTGCATTAAAAGTTGGGGAAACTGAAAGCTTGAGGGCTTAAATCAAATAGTACTTCCATTTCACTCTGTAATAAATATATATCCGGTTTTTGAGATCCCGGAGGAAACATCTTAACCACCTTTTCCAAGTCATCTAGGGAAATATTTTTCTTGTCAAGTGGAAAACTAAAAATATTTCATAAGTCTGGAATGGTTTTTCAATAATTTGAAAATTCTCATTTAATGCTGCCTTAAAGTGTCCAAAATCTCTATAAACTCTTTTCTATAAAAAGTGTGTAAATCCAGTCTAACAGCAGTTTCATTATTGACGAAAATAAATTGCCTATATTCTCTGCAAACTGAATGACACTCTGAATTAAAACATATAAACTTTTGCTTTTATTAGTAATTGAATTGATATTTTGGGTAGTTACTTTAATTATATTTATGCAGTCGATTATATTTATTTTGGGTGACTCTATGGTTTCCGTTAAAATTTTTATTTTCGGTAAAATATTCTTTAGGAAAAACAGGAACACTATAAAATCAAAACTACAGGTTTTTTTATACATGCCTTAGTCTTGGTAGAGCAGTCAAATTCTTTATTTTTTGAAATTTTCTGTGAAAGTGCAATTATTTCTTGCAGTGATTGATTTAAAAAATTGTTGTACTATCGACTCATACAACGAGGACTATAGTAACTAATTTTTTGAGTTACTATAATGCAGCGCATGTATTTACTAAAAGCTTCGCCGAGGAAAAATATAGTATGTCGCAGTAAACGCAGAGGTTAGGCAACCAGAAAAGCTGCCATAAAATATCGTAAGTCATTTTTATCTGTAAAATACAACGAATACTATATTAGCTCGATTTACTATACTTTAACAGTTGCTCAATTCCCATGAAGACTATAGCATGTCGAGTTACTATAGTATTCGACGTAAATATTGTCGGAAGGTAAAACTTACTATAATTTTATTATGTACCGGTTTTGAGGTTAAGTTGTCACTGTTGTTGCAGGTTGCAATATTGAGTATTGTGTACGTATTTATTTTGTTTTAAAGTGTAATTATTATGAGTGCAAGAGGGAAAAAAGTATTGGGACTGCTGAAATCATCTAAGCAAATTGTCAAGGATCCTACACAAAGTAATTTAGAATGTAACAAGTTGCAGAAGCCAGGTAGAAAACACTACTATTTTATAGTTTACAAAATTATAGTATTCTTTATTTTAATATTGTTACTTTTAGTAAGTCCTAACAACTTGGAACTCCCGAGTTTGCCCCAAGATAATCCTGGACCATCAGGTTATTTAAACTCTAGTAATATCTTGCAAAAACCTGGTAAGTTATCTTGTTTAATTAGTATTTTCATTTTAACCGTAAACTGTTGTTCTGTTTTTTATTTAGTCAGTAAATTGGTCAAATAGATATTAACATTGAAAATGTTTTTATTTTCCTATTATGGGGTATCAAATCACACACATTTGGCACATCAGTAA
This sequence comes from Pissodes strobi, assembly GCA_016904865.1. Taxonomy (NCBI): domain Eukaryota; kingdom Metazoa; phylum Arthropoda; class Insecta; order Coleoptera; family Curculionidae; genus Pissodes; species Pissodes strobi. Next base: position 3,780 of record JAEQML010065571.1, read on the forward strand.
TATACGTGAGAGATCGTGTTAGTCTGCTTCTGCGGACGGAATCGGTTCAAATGACAAAAATAAATTAAAGCTAACTGAAATTAACCGAAAGTTGATTGAATGACTAACCCAAACTAACCCAAACTAACTAAAAGTAATCAAAAGCACAAAAAGGGTTAAAATGAATCGGAACAAATTAAAAAAAATAAAAGTAAGTTAAAACTAACTCAAAGTAACCGAAATTGGGCGAATAACCAAAACCAACCATAAACATTAAAATTGGTTATAACCTATCGGATCCCGGTTCAAACTACTAAAATAAATTGGAACTAACTGAAACTAACCGAAAGTTGATTCAACGATTAACCGAAAGTAACGAAAGGCTCCAAAAAGGCTAAAACGTATCGGAACAGATTAAAAATATTAAAGTAAATTAAAACTAACCAAAACGAACCGAATATTGGCGACTAACCAAAACTACCCAAAAACATTAAACTCGATTATAACGTATCGGCGCCGATTGAAATGAACTGAATATTGATTGAACGACTACCCACAACGACTATCTAACCCAACCTAACCCAATCTAACCTAAACTAACCAAAAGCACCAAATATGGCTAAAAGGTCTATTAAAATTGATACAAACGTATCGGAACCAGTTCAAATGACTAAAATAAGTTAAGAATAAGTGAAACTAACCGAAAGTTGATTAGACGACTAACCAAAATTAACCAAATTTATTAAAATTGATTATAACGTATCAGAACCAGCTCAAATAAGTAAAATAAGTTGAGACTAAGTGAAACTAACCAAAAGTTGATTAGACAACTAACCCAAATTAACCAAATCTATTAAAATTGATTATAACGTATCGAAACCGATTGAAATGACTAAAATAAGTAGAGACTAAGTGAAACTAAACGGAAGTTGATCAGACGACTAACCAAAAGAAACCAAATTTATTAAACTTAATTATAACGTGTCGGAACTGACTCAAATGACTAAAATAAGTTGAGAATAAGTGAAACTAACCGAAAGTTGATTAGACGTCTAACCAAAACTAACCAAATCTGTTAAAATTGATTATAACGTATCGGAACCAACTCAAATAACTAAAATAAGTTGAGACTAAGTGAAACTAACCAAAAGTTGAATAGACGACTAACCAAAACTAACCAAATCTATTAAAACTGATTATAGCGTATCGGAACCGGCTCAAATAAGTGAAATAAGTTGAGACTAAGTGAAACTATCTGGAAGTTCATTCGACGATTATCCAATACTAAATAAATTTATTAAAATTGATTATAACGTATCGCAACTGACTCAAATGACTAACATAAGTTGAGACTAAGTGGAACTAACCGAAAGTTGATTAGACGACTAACCAAAACTAACCAAATCTTTTAAAATTGATTTTAACGTATCCGAACCGACTCAAATAACTAAAATAAGTTAAGACTAAGTGAAACTAACCGAAAGTTGATTCGACGACTAATCAAAAATAACCTAATCCATTAAAATTGATTTTAACGAATCGTAACCGGTCCATATGACTAAAATAAGTTGATACTGAGTGAAGTGAACCGAAAGTTGATTAGACGACTAACCAAAACTAACCAAATCTATTAAAATTGATTATAACGTATCGGAAACGACTTAAATGACTAAAATAAATTGAGGCTAAGTGAAACTAATCGAAAGTTAATTGAACGTCTAACCAAAACTAGCCAAATCCATTAAAATTGATTATAACGTATCGGAAGTGGTTAAAATGACTAAAATAAGTTAAGACTAAGGGAAACTAACCGAAAGTTGATTCGACAACTAACCAAAAATAATCTAACTTATTAAAATTGATTATAACGTATCGTAACCGGTTCAAATGACTAAAATAAGCTTATATTAAGTGAAATTAATCCAAAGTTGATTAGACGACTAACCATAACTAACCAAATCTATTAAAATTGATAATAACGGGTCGGAACCGACTCAAATGAATGAAAATAAAATAATTTGGGACTGAGTGAAACTAACCGAAAGTTGATTGAACGACTAACCCACACTAATCAAATCCATTAAATTTAATTAAAACGTATCGGAACCGGTTCAAATGACTAAAATAAATTAAGAGTAAGGAAAACTATCAGAAAGTTGATTGGACGACTAACCAAAAGTAACCAAATCTATTAAAATTGATTATCACGTAACGGAACCGGCTCAAATAAGTAAAAAAAGTTGGGACTAAGAGAAACTAACTGAAAATTGATTAGACGACTAACCAAAACTAACCAAATCTCTTAAAATTGATTATAACGTATTGGAACCGACTTAAATGACTAAAATAAGTTGATACTAAGTGAAACAAACCCCGTTAGAACGGGAAATGAGTTTTTACAACTACCACTAATGTTATAAATAGTAAAAACGAACGAAACTTGAAGTAATATGCATTTATGTGGTATATTTTGGTAAACTAAACTTGCGTAATCTGCTAAAAGTATTTTTTTTTCATTAGATTGTGTTAAGGGTGGGTGACTTTTAGTTTCTCACGACAGACTAGTCTTGTTTCATATCGTTAGATCGAGGAATATGAGACGAATCGAATTCAAGTGGTATTTTGCTTTTTACAACCGCACTTATAACGTTTTAAATTGTTAAAAAGAACGAGACTTGATGTAATATACATTTATTTGGTATGTTTTGGTAAACTAAACTTACGTAATCTAACCTGATCTCACCCAAACTTCTATCAACTATATATTTCCACACAATTATGAGTTTTCTCAGATCTCAAATTTAATAAGGGTTGCATTCTGCTTTGGCATTTTCAATGTCGCCCCCGGTTGCATCTTTGCGAAGGACTGTGAATTTTTACTATTACATTGCATACATTTATATTGCCTTTTAGGAAGTCCCAACAACTTGGAACTTTTGAGTTTGCCCCAAGATAATCCTGGACCATCAGGTTATTTAAACTCTAGTAATATCTTGCAAAAACCTGGTAAGTTCTCTTGTTTAATTCATATTTTTATTTTAACCGTAAACTGTTGGTTTGTTTATTTATTTAGTCACTAAATTGGTCAAACAGTTATCAACTATTACATTGCATACATTTATATTGCAATAACACATTTATTTTGTAAATAGAGTTGGGATAATCACACGAATGTAGTAGCAAACATAACTAGACACATAATAAGCAAACTGAGTTCGACCTTATACTAAACAAAACAATATTTTTTCAGATGCTGAAGGTTTACAGACAGATTATAGATTTGATGAAAACTCTGATGATTCAGTTTTGGACCCCCGACTACATTGTAGAATCTGACGAATTGTCAGAGTCAGAGAAAGAAGAACTACTACCGTTATCTAGCATCAGAGAAAAAATATCACAGCAAAAGCTTTTAATTCAACAAACACCTGCTGAAACAACTCTTAGAAGAAAATGGAAAATTCAACAAAAAGAAAAACAATTTAGGAAGCGAGTACGAAACGAAAGTGAGCGGATTGACATCAAAGCTAAAAAGGAATTGAATTTAGGACAAGAACACAGAAATAGGAAAGGGAAATTAATACCAGGCCGACAAATGAAAAATCCTTGCCCAGAAAAATGTAGATCTAAATGCACTACAAAGGTAACTGAGCAAAAGAGAAGGGAAATATTTGATTTATTCTGGAAAATAGCAGATCACACCAAACAATGGGAATACATAGCAAAATTGGTGACCTTGGAAGATAAAAAAGTTAGTAAAAAGGGTGATTTAAGAAGGCATTTTAGCAGAAAATATAACTTTTTTATCGAGGGAAAAAATGTGCAAGTTTGTAAAAAAATGTTTTTAAATACGCACGGAATATCGGAACAGTGGGTAACAACAGCACTAAGTAGAATAGAAGAGACCAGCAATGTAAAAGAAGACTCAAGAGGAAAGCATGGAAACAGACCACACAAGTTAAATGAAAACATATTGGATAGCGTAAGAGACCACATAAAAATGTTCCCTGCGGTATCTTCTCACTATATACGCAAAAATTCAAATAAAACGTATTTAGAGGAAGGGCTTAATATTTGCAAAATGCATAGATTGTATCTAGCTTATATGCAAGAAAATCATTCCGGGCAACAAGTGGCAACTTTACGACAATACCGCGATATATTTAACACCGAATTTAACATTTCATTCTTTAAGCCCAAGAAGAATCAGTGTGATCGCTGAGTGGTGTATGCTATGGCTACTAATAAAGAGAAGATGGAGCTGGAAAGTGAATATCAACAACATATTCAAAATAAGAAAATAGTCCGAGATCTAAAAGATTATGACAAACTACAAGCAGTAGAGGATAAAACCATTTGTGTTGCTTGCTTTGATTTGCAAAAAGTTCTTATTACCCCTTCTTGTGAAATAAGTAGTTTTTACTACAAAAGCAAATTAGCCACATACAACTTCACCATCTATGATGTAGGAAATAATAAGGGTCATTGTTACTGCAATTTAAAAATGGAGTAAAGAAAATTGTATTTTATTCGGACAATTGTGGTGAACAAAACAGAAACCGATTTATCATAAGCATAAGCAAACATACTTGCTTATGCTTCAAAAACTTTTGGGATACAAATTTTGCATCGTTTTTTAGCCGCTACACACACACACATGCAAGTTGGCCGACTTGGCTTGTACAGACTAAGTCGGCGGACTTGCATGAACGTGTGTAGCAAAAGTCGTGGCTTGAATGAAGTCAAAAGTTGGGCTTGCACTAAATCGGACAAAACGGATTTTCTTCAGACTTTTTATTGCACGTTTGAACGTGTGTATAGCTAGTTCGGCCGATTTCAGAAGTTTAGGTGAAAATTATTGTTTCGGGATTTTCAAATTTGTTCTAAAATGAGTGAACGACTGGGGGAATTACGAGGCTTGTCGCGTGAGATCGTTACGGAGTTTATCGAAATTTATAAAGGTTATCCATGCCTCTGGCAAGTAAAATGTAAAGACTATAGTAATAAACAAAAAAAAGGAATTGCATATGAAAAGCTTATAGAAAAACTGCGTGACTTGGACCCTGCTGCAAATAAAGAAAGTGTCATTAAGAAAATTAACTCTATTCGTACATGTTTTCGAAAGGAATACCGCAAAGTTAGCGCATCAGAAAAGTCTGAAGCAGGCGCTACTGATATTTATGTACCAGCTCTTTGATATGACCTTTTGCTATTTTTAATAGAGCAAGATATACCTAGACCTTCAATATCTAAGGCATCCACTGATGAAGATAGGAATGAAGCAGAGAATGATGCACTGGTATGTAAATAATATACGTTTATTTAAAATATGTGAAAGAAAATATGTGTTGATTTAGTTCCGTATTACCATATGGTCTTGCCATTCAATAGAACAATCTCCATTAAAATATTCCATAAATCTTTGTCTGATTTCTTTTCTTTGTAATAAATTATTTCTGGGTGTCCTCTGTAAAGCATCGAGAACACCGTCTGCTGTCAAACCATGTAACTGTTGTCTTCAATATTCTTCTGATCAACACTTTCAGGTGGTATGTAATGCGTATTTTACGCAAATAATTGTGAAGAACGCAACAAGCTAGAACAATAATTTCTATTGTGTCAACAGATAAATTTATTTCAGTATGAAATATTCGAAAGCGAGCCACTAGTATCCCAAAGACATTTTCAATAATTCTCCTAGCTCTGCTTAGACGGTAATTGAAAATTCTTCTCTCGTAATTTAGTTCCCGTTGCCTAAAGGGCTTTAACATATCTGGCCGTAACATAAATGTTTCATCGGCAACAAATACAAATGGTAAAGATCCATCATTAACTTTTGGAATGTTAAGTTCTTCTGCCAACAACTTTTCGTAAAAAAACAGTGTTTCGAATTACTCCACCATCCGATATTCTCCCATTCGTACCTATATCACAGAGTAGAAACTCATAATTGGCATTTGCAATAGCCATCAACACGATACTATTCCTTTTTTTTATAATTGAAGTAATATGAACCACTTCCTTTCGGCGCCGTAATGTTAATTTGCTTCCCGTCAAGGGCTCCAAGGCAGTTTGGAAACTGCCATCTAGTGTAAAATTCTTCTCCAATCTTTTTCCAGTCAGCTTCTGTGCGAGGGAACTGAAATTTAAAAAATTGTTTCAGGGTGAAGACAATACAGAAGAAGATACAGAAAATTAAATAATTTCAGAAAAATATGAATCCATCTTGTCACCATTGGGTAGCAGCGTTACTACTACGTCATCTGCCTATAAAACTCCATCCGTTAGGAGACCATTAAAGCGAACGAAAAAAGCCGATACTGTACTGGATATCGTGGCACAAAAATTGCAGCAGCCACCAGAAGAAGTGTTAAAATTGTGGAGATCTGTGGATGAAAAACAGGGATTCTCCCCTTCAAAGATTATCAATGACGCAATCTTTGAAGCACAGTGTGGAAATCTTACTAAAAATTGACGAATCGTTACACCACTTGAAGTTACTGTCAACAAGCAGCCTCCGGTAAACACTGGGTTTACCCTCTACGACCAGCCTCCTGTAGATGCCAGGTTTACTCTCAATAACCCGCCTCCTGTAAACACTGGGTTTATCGTCAACAACCAACCGTCAACTTATTTTTTTTACACATAACACTCTGTCAGAGGATGATCAGTATACAAATAAGTCACTTGTCGATTATTTTTAAACAACAAAGCCATAGATTTATGATTTTTTTTAATACTGGTGTACTATTCCTAATGTATTTTTTTTCTAGCTTAATACAAAACAAAAAAAAAGAAACGATATTTCAATTAAAATTATTATGATAATATTACTTACCTTCAAATACTGATCTTTCAAAACAGATATTATAGCCCGACATGTTTCTGAGATTATTTTCGATAACGCTTGTGGAGATATTATAACGGAAAATTTGAAATCTTCGAAACTCCTTCCTGTTGCTAAGAAGCGAAGAGTAGCAGTTAACCGTTCATGTGGCGTTATTTCAGCTCTCATCACAGTATCTTCTTTTTTAATAATCGATCCAACATAATTAAGTAATTCCTCATAGGTGGCGGCATCCATTCGAAGATAATTCATCCAGTCGCGTAGTTCTATACGTAATTCTTCTAGAAGGTTTATGTGGGAATAAATCCCACGTTTTTTTTAACCAGTCTTTTGTTCATCGAGATCGTTTTTTTGTTTATGTTTTGAAATATAGTGCAACGGCAGCAGCAACTAAAACATCCTTAGAAAATGGCATATTATAATATGACTGATTCTTAGCACAATTTAATATAAAACTTTATTTATGCACACTGTTTCAACGGTACCTGAAAACTAAAGTCGGCAAATAAGTTGGCATGTGTGGAGACGATCGCTGCCTGACAGACTTTCGTTCCAACTTGGCTTGACAAGCCAAGTCGGCCGACTTGCATGTGTGTGTGTAGCGGCCTTTAAAGAAAGGGGACCCACTCAAAATGAAGACGATAGCATGCATGCTGTTATAGAGAGTGCCAAAAAACGTCAATCCAGTATATTTACTCCAGCTCAATGGATCATGCTAATTAAAACGGCTAAGGTAACTGGCCAACCCTATGACGTAAAGGAAATGTCTCAAAAGGATTTTTACAATTTTAACGATATTACTCTTACTAAAAACTGTGCGACAGATGCGAGCGGAAAAAAGTTTATGATTAGCAAAGTCAAGCAAATTGAATTTTTGACAAGCCAACCCGACATTGCTGAATTTAAAAACCATTATACAGAGGAACCACAATCCATATGCTTGAAAAAAAGGCTTAGAGCAGATAACACTACCAATAATATTCCATTTCTTTACACGGAACCCCTTCCAGTAGAAACTAAAAAGTTAACGGGGTTGCTACAGCTATGTCATTCCTTCCGTCTATCATCCTTTCTATAATTCTTTAAAAGCAAAAGACCAGGGAACCAAAAGAAGTAATAAAAGTGCCCGGAACACTACAGAAAGTGATGATGGAAATGAAAATTTGACCGATTCGGAGTGATTATGTTTTGTTTTTATAATACCTAGATGTATAAAAGCATTTGTTTAGATTTAAGTTCAATGCCTTCATTTTTTACCTTAAAAATTAAATTAAATATAGTATGTCAAACAAACTAATTCGATTTTTCCTTAATATACTACAACAAATATTATAGTAAGTCGTTAAAAAATACACACAAAAACCATAAAAAGACATTATTTGCGGTTCTTTACTAAAAACGAGCCAAATCTAGAAGACTGAGGAAAAAAATTGCGATATCTTGTCTGATAAGAAAAATATTAATGCACAATAATTAGCAAATAATTTAAAATTCATTTTTCTCAAAACTAAAAATAATGAGTTACTATAGTTTTCGTTGCATGAGTCGAATGTCGTATTTGGCGAATACTGAGACACTAATTATAATACATTTTGTAGTTGAGACTTTTTTATCTTTAATAAGTCGAAATATGAATGAAGCATCGCCAAGTGGTACATTTTAATGATTTGACAATTGCAGCCATCAGCAACAGCACCACCGATGACATGATGAACAGTTTTTAAGTGAGCAAATTTGATTTACATTAAAATTCGTACAAAAACTTATCTAACTTATAGTTTTATATTAAAAACTTTTTATTATTCATCTAAAATAAATAGCATTTGAAAAATTTAGATAATATGGCAAGATAAGACTATTTTCTCAATTATAAAACTTTACAAGGAATATCCTACTGGAAATGGCTTCAACAAGTAAGGAGCGTCACGACATAAAACGGATTATTTCAGACCAGATATAGGATCTTTTCACAGATAACTTTCAGGAAAAGTTTTTACAATCCCTGACGGAAAGAAACTCTGCTAGGCACTTGAATAGAATTAATGGTCAACTTAAGAAACTTTGTTAAGAAGTTGTTGACTTGAGCCAGGAAAACGATAAACTTATAATTTGTTTGGATCAACAAGAACAGTTTTTCCTCGGCCGTAACATTCGTGTATTAGTTTGTGTTAAACGCGATGAAAACGAAAATATCCCTGATATTGACCTGGATATATTTAATTCTAAAATAACAGCGAAATATATAAATTGGTGGCCTGAAATAAATGGACAACTGAAAGTTTAAATTACTATTTGGGCTATTCTCAGTAACTTTTGATATTCGTCAATAAAAAATTTCAAAGATTCATCATGGCGATTACTCTTTTCTAGCCAATATGGGTCTAGAATATTAAAAAATAATATAGAATTCCTCTTTTTTACCCGGAACAAATTTTCTATTTGGTTTGTTGGTAGGTGAAGAATTATTTCATATCGTCATCACGTTGCTAAGTCAGAGCGCAAATTTTGTCTTTTTCGAAATAAAACGTACCTACTGGTTAAACTAAACAAAACGCCATAAATTTTTAATAGCCCAAATATTGTTGAAATGAGAAAGATATAATATAAAATCGTTGTATGAAAAAATATTTCAAAGCTTGACCTATATCTGATTCTAAATATCCAATAATCTTTTTCTCAACTTAACATTCACTGCATCTAGAGTAGAAAATGTGTTTTTTTCACATACGTTTGATGAAAATAAGGGTTCTAGAAAAGTGTTGCTGGTTACTGCAATATCATCGAGGCTGACCTATCTCCAGCTCAGCTGAAACAACTTCAGGATACGAAAGATGCGGGTTCGCCGTACGGAAAATCTCATTTTGAGGTATGTTAACGGTATTCCAACAATAACTGCAAAAAACCGAGAACCCTTACAATCTCAACTAACGACTTAACCTGCTGCTACCAGAATGTCAGGGGTCTACGTACTAAGACGCATAGATTTTACAGTTGCGTGGTCTCCTCAGATTATGACGTCATTGCTGTCACCGAGTCCTGGCTCCAGCCGGATATCCTGGACTCAGAACTTTTTCCAGACTCATATATTATATACCGCTCTGATAGAAGAATAGACCGAATGGACGAATCCAGAGGAGGGGGAGTCATGCTTGGTCTTCACAATAGGCTCAGTTCTGAACTACTGGATCTTTCAAATATCAGTAACACCGTGCCAAATATAGACTTCTTAGGTTGTAAGCTCGCTTTAAATTATTTTGTATTTTACGTATTTATTATATACATCCCTCCCTCTGCCACCAGCGCCGACGCCGAAACTTTTTTTGACCTCCTCTCGTCACTAGACATAATGCTTTCTAAAAACTTAATTTTTCTGGGCGATTTCAACATTCCCTCCTTTTCATTCACTGTTCCTTTTGGTCCCAGACACAAAGGTTTACTAAACCCCAACGAGTTCCTCAGCCTTAAACAGTATAATACTGTCCCAAATTTAAACAATCGTTTCCTTGACCTTGTTTTCGCCAACTTTGCGATTAATGTAACTCATAATGAAGTGCCTCTGGTCGAGGAGGATCCACATCATCCTGCTTTGTCTCTTGATCTTCAAGCGGTACTTCCTCATGCCGTCAAATTTCCTGTGAACAACGCTCAACCACCCCGCTTCAACTTTCGTAAAGCTGATTATCCCAGGTTGTATGCATCGTTATTGCACACTGACTGGTCTCGCGTTCTTGAATCTCCTGATGTTGTCAGCGCATGTCAGTCTTTCTATGAGATTCTTAATAATAGCTTTGCTGCCTGTACACCTCTTAAGCAACCCAGAAGAAGGCGTTTTCCGTCTTGGTTTTCAAGAGAATTGATTGACAACATCTTCAGGAAAGAAAGATTGCGTCGTCAACTTCAGACGTGCGACTCTGCCTTCTACCAGACAAAGTATAGTTCTTTGCGTAGGCTAATTAAATCACTAACTCAGAGGGACTATAAGGACTTCATTGGGACTGCTGAGCGAAATATAAACAACAACCCCTCCAATTTTTGGTCTTTCGTTCAAAGTAAAAAGGCTCAGTCCCGCATCCCAGCCACCATGAACTACTCAAATCAGCCTGTCCATGGGCCTCATAATATCGTATCTGCCTTTGCTGACTTTTTTGGAAGTGTCTATGGGCGACCCGAGCACGTGGATTTGGGCGCTCAAACGGAATACCGTGAGCTCATTGACATTCCCACAGTCACTTCCGAGGAAGTAGAGTCGGCTTGCAAAATGCTGAAAAATAAATCAACTTATGGGCCGGACGGAATTCCCAGCTTTTTGGTGAGAGACTGTTCCTCAGTCATGAGTGCTCCTCTTTGTCATATTTTCAACTTGATCTTGGGCACTGGTGTGTTTCCGGAGGTTTGAAAGATTGCCAGGGTTTGCCCTATTCTCAAAAAAGGCGATCCATCTCTAGTAGAAAATTATCGTTGCATTTCCATATTATGCAACTTTTCCAAGGCGCTAGAGATTGTCTTACAGAAATACCTATTCTTCAAAATACGTAACAGATTGTCAGTTCATCAACACGGCTTTTTTGCCAGAAGATCATGTATGACTAATCTCTGCTCTTTCTCCTCTAACGTCTGCGACGCCCTTAACCGCAGAAGTCAAGTGGATGTCATTTACACAGACTTTTGCAAAGCATTTGATCAAATTGATCATCACATTTTACTACGGAAGGCATCTGACCAGTTCGGTTTCTCCAACAATCTTATCTTAGTATTGGAATCTTATCTCTTTAATCGTCGTCAATTTGTCGAAATCGAGGGTTTTACATCGGAACCTTTTGTACCGACGTCAGGTGTCCCACAGGGGTCCAACCTGGGGCCACTGCTGTTCAACATATTCATCAACGATCTGGTCTCTCTGATAGACTGCAGCTCTCTCGCCTATGCTGACGATCTGAAAATTTTCCACCGCATCGATGCATTCGAAGACCACGTGTCTCTTCAAGCCAGTATTGATACGGTCAGTAGGTGGTGTGTGGCTAACAGACTTCGCTTAAACATCTCCAAGTGCAATGTTGTTTCCTACTCTCGATCTAAAAATGCAAGTCTTTTTAATTACACCATAAATGATTGCACCTTGATTAGGCGTACTACGGTGAGGGATCTAGGTGTTGTTTTCGATGAGAAATTCTGTTTCACCAGTCATATCGATCAGATGGTGGCTAACGCTTCTAGAGCTTTGGGTTTTATACTGAGAACTTGCAAACACTTTTCAAACGTATCCACCCTTAAGCTCTTGTATTACTCCTTCGTGAGATCAAAGTTGGACTACGGTTCTATTGTTTGGTTCCCTATATATATTTGCCACGCTTACTCAGTCGAGTCAGTTCAGAGGCGCTTCCTAAAATACTTAATGTTCAGGGAAGATGGCTCTTATCCTCAGCGAGGTCTGAACCATGATCTTATCCTGTCGAGGTTTGCAGAGTTGCCTTTGGCGGTTCGTCGCGACTCTCAGTCATTATCATTTCTCCATAAGCTTCTTTCCTCTAAAATCGACTGTCCACTTCTGTTGGAACGTATATCATTTCACGTACCCCGCAGTGGTGCCAGACATCAACCTACTTTTTCGCTTGAATTTGCGAGGTCAAATATCATATCCCAAAGTCCCATTTACAAAATGTGCCACAATTTTAATCGCATTTCCGCTTTTTGCGACATAAACTTCGACAGCTTACCTACTGTTTTGAGGTACCTGCGAGAGGCGTCTGGTTACTCCCTTTAGTTTATTAGTGTTATGTATACCAATGTGTATTATATATATTTCCTTTTTTTATATTTACGTATATACATCTATTAACGTTGTGATTTGCTGTTATTATTATCGTAACTTGTTATGTGCTTGTATTGATTAGTTAGCATTTGTAGGATTTTACTTCCTCTTGTCATATATATACTTATTTGAATTTCCTGTAATTGGGCCTTTGGGCCTGTTGGAAATATATGGCTATTTATATATGGCTATTTATTTATTTATTCATTTATATCATGAAAAACGCTCTGATTGGCATCATGAGATACAGAAAATTAGAAATTAGAAATTTAACATTCTTTTCTTAAATGTAATGTACCACATTTTATCATTTTGAATTTTTATTGAATTCTGCATATGTCTGCATATTTCTCGTAAAATATATCATATATCAAAACTTAACGTCAGGCCATTGAAATTATAGAAATTATACGTTATATTTATTTTATTGTTTATGGTTGATTAAAAGTTTTAATTACCTAGTATGTTATTTTCAAATTTAATAAACAGAATATAAAAAGTATATAGTGTAGCCCATTTTGTAAAATATTAGCAGAAAATAAAAATGAATTAGTAAATCTGATATCACATATCAAGGCCATGACATTTAAAAAATATACGTTTATATCCAGGTACCAGCAAGTATTTAAAGAGGTAAGCAATTATATCGAAAAATCATAGTGTTTAATAATTCTAAAACCTTCATTATTTCGGAAACCATTAAGTTTTGATACATAGTATGCTATAAAAAAATATGCAGAATTTAATAAAATATATTGAAAACACCATGTATACATTAAAACGAAAGCATGGGTAAAAGCAGATGAAATCAAACAACTTTTGTTCCAAATATTTCATTCTAATTTCAAAAATAATAAAGATTGTTTCAATTAAAACTTATCTGTTGAACGATCATGGCATATGTATGTAATATGTTGAAATATGCAAACTTCAACTAATTCCTTGCCACAATTCGATATTTAAAGCAATATTTTACATCCATGTTTCCCACAAAATCACCCAAGCCACTGCTTTCGCTTAAAAAATATTCAACCTCTCCGATCTTTATCCATTTTCCCATCTTTCAATATGTAATTGCTTTAAATGCGACTTTTGCAAATATATCTACTTACTTATTATACACATCGATATGCCAAAAGGAAAAGTTTTACCTCGAAATCTACTAAAGCATCAAAAAAAAAATGTCTCTAATCACCAAAACTTTCGATATTTTGCGATCCTGATTCATTTTCCGGTTTCAAGTAATTAAATATATAAATCTACATATTTAAATTTAAACATCATATTAAAAGAGGAATTCCCAGAATGCAACAAAAGCATAGCTGTCTATTCAAACTAGCAAAATATAGAATTTTTGTGATTTTCAACATGCTTCAGTTTACAATAAATAGTTTCTGCGGTAGGATCCTTGTGAAACATTGTTGAATAATAATACTAGGAATAATTAGTACACTGCTTTTAGATCTTTCAAAATAATTTAATGAGATGTTTTTATCTACATATCTTTCGGCTTGATGAGGCCTTTACCAAGAGTAGTTGTATACTAAATTCCAAATTGTTATACTTTACTACTAAACCGCCTGACGGAATTTTGTTTTTAGTACACTGTCAATTATGCAGGTGTTTAAAGAGCAGGTCATTTGGTTGGTCGTGTTTAAAACGTCAGTTTTTTATGACTTTTGGATTTCTAGGTACTCCAAAAGGTACAGCCTTTTGCTTTTTGTTTCGGTGTGTAAAAGCTTGACATTATTCATATCTATAAAATGATTATTTTCTATACAATGTTTTATAACCAATTAGTGAGGATAATTAATTTATTTAATTTAATTTAAATGAGTCTAGGGGAGGGTTCGATTTAACGGTTCTCCCGTCAACTATATTATATATGTGATTGTGGGCGCCAAGCTCTTAGAGACGATGCAAACAGAAAATATAGAATATTTAGATAACAATAACTAGAATTTACAAAGATAAAAATAATTCACGTCTCATAGAGCCCAGTCCTGTAGTAAAGTAAAGAAGATATATATTTTTTAAAACAATATATTAATTTAACAACTAATTTACAATTATCAATGATGAGGTATTCTTTTTAAAAATTGTTGAAATATATAATCGGATGTAAATAGAACTTATAATATAGTTAATAATGTTTAAACTTGACTAAATTGACTAGTAATGTGAACAATGAACAAATCTAATTATTATAACATAATTATTATAACAAGTTTGGTCTAAGCAGAGAAAGATTACCTATTTCCTTCAATTATCTGTAAAAATACGATAACTTCGTTCAGCTATTTGAAACCATGCGTTTGGTTAGGATCTCCACTGGAAACCTCTACTGCCTGTACGTAAGCTCACCCGCTATAGGCGTACAGTTGGGACTCCTACTTGTTTGAACGGCAAAGCTGTAAGTGGTGTCTTCGTTGCGTCAGACGCTCTCACCAAGATCGTTACATGGAAAATAGTATATTATTTTATATGGAGGAAAAGTAATACTTTTCATGGCGCGCTCGTGTTTAACAGCCGAACGGAGTGAGGCTGGTAATAGAGAGCAAGCCATGAAAAGTAACTTTTCCTCCAAATAAAATATGCTGTTTTTTCTTCAAATGTCGACAAATTAATGCAAAAAGTCTCTTTTTAATAGTAATAATTATTATTATTAAAGATAAGTAGGTTCGCAAGGCGGCTTAGACCGGTGCGGTGTCGGTGAATAGGCTCAGGTTGTTGCTATAGTAATGTAACATAAAGCTGTCAGTGAACACTGTCAACAATAATTATATTTTTAAAATTGGGTCTTCGATTGCGTTTTAATTCCGTATTGATAAGCAGTTATTGAGTAAGTCCGATTAAATAATAACCAATTTGTTCCTAAATTAGTGATTTTTAGAAATGCAGTCACACATTGAGCGATAAACACAAATTTTAGTTTAATAACTCTTGAGTTGTTGACGCTTATTTTGATGTTTGTATGTATTGTATCTATGTTGCTATGATAACACTTTTACCTCCGCCGGCGGAAAAGTGAAAAGTAAAGCTCCGGCGGAGGAAAAACGAAACTTCACTGCCGCCTACACAGTCGAGTAATGACAGATTTACTGACGTTTGAAGAAAAAAGAATATATAGGTCTTAGACCAACTAATACTGCTTATTAACTTATTCGGGGTAGTATCCTGTGGACCTCAGTTTGACATAGGAGGTTGAAAACTTGAAAATTTACTGGTTACAGTAAATATAATCAGAACTTAAATTAAAATTTAAAGTTCAGCAAAATTGTAAATAACTATGATTAAATAACACTATAAATAATTACTATTATTCAAGATATCTCTCTTCTTTACTTTGAGATATGAATTTCAAAAGAAATTATGATTGAAATGAAAAATTCAAAAGATAATTAGGAAACTTGCCCAAACAGTGGCAAAATATAACTAGATTTTATAAAAAAATAGAAAAAACGAGGTGTAACCTCTCTTAAAACAAATCTAATGACTCAAGATAAGTAATTTCTTTACTTAATTTATAAATACGGCCCTTGGCACATAAACAATAATATGACGTAAATCACGTCTCCATTAATTAAAGATAGAGATAAGATAATCACTATCTCGCCTTGAGATAGGAATTTAGGTAAACGATAAAGAAAAATAAACCAGGTAAATTTACACACATGTGCTTAAACCTCTTTCATATGCAAATCAATTCCGGTACATCATCGATCAAACGTGACACGATAAGTAATAATAATTATAGTTTGATGTTACAAATCAACTGAAAGATTAATGAAATAAGCCCGAAAAACTATGACCAAAAATAGTACTAAGGAAAATTCAGCGAAATTCTACTCAAATTCAATTAACTACCTTTTACAGGAACATGTAAAATTCGCTTTGAGAATCTTCCAGGAGATACTGTTCAATTTAAATAAAAATATGTAAAATCATATGTACGACCACTAAACGATGAAATAATTACGTTCTCTATATATTTGGATTAAACCATTACAAAATTACACGAATTTGACCGATAAGATACGCAATTATCCAACAAAAAACGGTATTAAAGGTTACCATAAAAAATTAAGATTGATTAAATCATCAACACTCGAAAGTACAATATAAAAATGCTAAATTCTTTACTTTAGTGAAATATGATTAACCGAATTAAAAGCAGTTATCAATTCTGTATTTGAAATACGAAAAGACTATTGAAAAATATGCAGGGTGAATAGAATATTTTAAGATCAAAAAATTTACCACTTATCTCGTCGAACGCTTAAACCAAGATGATATGACCTTGCTTTCAAAATTTGTACGTTCTGCCTATTTAAATCCAATGGCTTTGGATTGCGCAATTTAAATACACGTGACAACCATTGTAGGAAACTCGGCGACAAA
>JAEQML010065572.1:0-20814 GCA_016904865.1 Pissodes strobi
AAATTATTTCAATAATTTTAATGGAACACCCTATAACGAACATTAAATTTAAATTCTACTTATATTTCTTGATATGTTTTGTTTATAGTGTCCTATATCTAAACCTAATAGTTTTTGAGATATGGACAATTAAAAGTTCACCTGTATTCACGCGGGTGGAAAATTAGGCAATGTAAATTTAAAAGCAATAATTCTATCTTAGATGGCTATGCATGTCGAAGAGCGAGTTTGCTGGAATTCATTTGTTTTCAGTTTTTAGGCGCCATTAGTATGGCGTAAAGTAAGCACTGTTCTTGATAAGTGAGAGTTAATTTGACCTTGCAGCAACAATTTTGTTCATAAGTGTAAACTGATTTATTCAAAATGCCTTTTTTCTCCCGCGAGCATCAAATTGACATGTTACTAGTATACGTTGAGGCAAAAAAAAACCGAAGAGAGGCGAGAGCATTGTATGTTCAACGTTACCCAGAACGTGATCATTCATGTGACAAATATTTTCCTTGGTTGGAAAATCACTTAAAGCATGAAAATAGCAATGTAAATGAGGATAGTTTTATAGTGAGTGAAGAGGCGGAAATAAACACATTAGCTTATGTTGAATTTGATCCAACTATTTCTACAAGGCAAATTGGTATTGATATAGGAATAGGCCGCGAAAGTGCTAGAAAAATATTACACAAACATGGTTACAAATCTTTCAAGTACCAAATCCATCATCATTTGTATGAAGCAGACTACTTTCGAAGATTGAACTTTTGCAATTGGTATCTAGAAGAAGAGCGACAACAGCCTAATTTAAAATCCTCCATTTTATTTTCGTACGAATCCCGCTTCACCAACCTGGGTATGTTTAATAGAAATAATTGCAGGTATTGGGCAACTGAAAATCCCCATTTATTTCGAGAAGGGGCGTTCCAAGAAAGATTTGGTATTAATGTATGGCTTGGCGTTATGCGAACACGCATTATAGGGCCAATCTTTTTCGAAGAACCCTTAAATACGACAGCTTATCTTAACTTTCTACAAAATGAAATTGAGGATTTTATAAAAAATCTGCCGGTGAATCAATATCTACACGCCTTCTATCAACAGGACGGCGCCCCAGCCCACAACGCTAGACTGGTTGCCGAACATTTAAATGCTACTTTTGGAGATCACTGGATGGGTACTAATGGACCTGTAAGATGGCCGCCAAGGTCGCCGGACTTAACGCCCTTGGATTTCTTTTACTGGGGCCACATAAAAGAAAAGGTGTATAAGACAAAACCAGAGAATATTCAGGATCTCAGAAATAGAATTACTCAAGCCATAAACTCCATCACCTCCGTTCAGATGGAAAATGTCCTCCGGGAATTTCAAGAACGAATTAACTCGTGCCAACAAGTAAATGGCGGCCGCTTTGAACACTTAAGCTATGGTTGATTTTTGTTGTTTTATATTATAGTTCTTAAATTTACATTGGCTACTTTTCCACCCGAGTGGGTGCATTTGAACTTTTAATTATCCATATCTCAAAAACTATTAGGTTTAGACATAGGACACTATAAACGAAACATATCAAGAAATATAAGTAGAATTTAAATTTAATGTTCATATTAGGGTGTTCCATTAAAATTATTGAACTAATTTGAGCCTGAAAGTGAGATTTTGTAGTACTTCCGGTTAAACCGGAAGTGAAATTGTTATGCCATTAGTAGATAGTAACTCTCAAATAAGCTTTAATAATCATAATAGATTTTTCCTACATTCATTTGTTTTCTGTCAACTTCATGGAATGGACGATCAATATGATATTTTCAATTGTCATTATCTCGAAATCTGGCAAAGATAGGTATAAGGTATAATACATGTTTTATACTTAAAATTTTCCGTAGAATCTAAATTTTGAAACTTATACAGGGTATTCTATTTAAAATATCGAAGTTGACACGGCTTCCGGTTAAACCGGAAATGACAGTAAAGTGTTTACATGGCCAAAATATGCACCTCAAGACAAGACACGACTTCTTAAAATTTCAAGTCGATGTATTATTTTATAAGATAATTACGGACTGGGTAGTAATCTCGTGGTCACCCGGTATATAGACACAATAATTATTATTGTGCATTGAAATGTTTCGCGGTCTGACTCCTACTCGTTGTTTAATTTTGAACAGCAGCGTTACGTGCCACGGTTTACGACAAGTGCATTCAACTTTAAGAAAACTATTCATTTGCCATAACAAACGTTGGAAGCGTGCATATGCTTTTAAATCAGCTTTAAATTAATTATTGTTCACGTTACAGAATTCCAGAAAAGAATCTCTTATTAAGATTAACAATATGTTCGTCCGTCTGAACGTCTACAACTCTTTGACGCAAGAAGCTGAAAGCAATGAAACGCCATTCCGAGAAAAACATTTCGCTTCCACTAAAGTCAAGTGTCGAGCTCTAATTCAATTAAAATTTCAAGGCCGATCTTAGAGTTAAACTTGTTGATACTACTTATACAAGATGTTTCAGATTTGAGTGCCGATCCTCTTCTATCTTTGGATGATTTCTTAGGTCCGCAGCAACTTTATTTTTGAGAAAGAGGTTGTTGAGACCACTTTAAATGTTTTCTCAAATTTTAGTATGTACAGGATGTTCCATTTTCGTGTGTGTTTACGAGGTTTCTCGCATAAGAGTAGAGATACAAAGGTGCAGTTTTCGCAATACTAAACTAATTAAATATTATAGTGAAACTAAAAATGCCACACAGATTCTTCCTAGCTCTGTTAGTTTCTAATATATAGGGCAAAATTGAAAACGTTGCACGTTTGGCACCCCTCGTATCTCCGTTATTGTTTGACTTATTGGAAAGGTAAAAAATATTTTTTTATGCATTTTTTTAAGTATAGATTCTAGTGGAGTAGTTAGATTTTTACAGGTTTTTCAGTTTTTGATACTATTTTTGATGTGTAAACATCTTACGCCGCGGTATGAGGGTAAGTCTCGACAAATGGGACGAAAATGTGTAAACCGGATTCTAGCCGCTAGGGCGGTATTGTTATACAATTTTGCCATTTAAAATCGTTTTAAACAGATTGTAGACGATAAAAAAGCATATTTTAAATTAAATGAACCGTCAAAAGTATTATTTATTAATTATTTTAAACTTTGTTATTTAACCTAATTTTTATTCTATGAACAAGCTAAAATGTATAGGCAACGGCCATAGCACGTTCAAAATACCAGTTCTCGTCCGATCACTGAAGTTAAGCAACGTCGGGCATGGTTAGTACTTGGATGGGTGGCCGCTTGGGAATCCAAGGTGATGTTGTAATTTTAATGTTTACACATCAGTGTCTCGAGTACTAGCAGACTCGCCCTTTTTTATATTAATTACCTCGTTGTGGATTTTCTGAAAATTGTAACCAGCCTTAAGAGTTGGGTCCTAAATATGTAACCTTATTTGTTAGTTGCTCATTAGGCGGTCCATTTGCCAGGTTTACTCAGTAGATTTAAGTCTAGGTCTTGGTAGTTAGATGCGGACGTCACGATTTTTTTTTATTAGAAATTTATCAATTATTTTGATACTTGAAAATAGGGTAATAAAATTTATAAAAATACACTGTATAAGAACGTTGAAAAACTGTGGATGCACGAATCAGTTATTACTTTGACTGCAGTTTACCAAAATAAACATGAAGATTCCAAATAACTTACTTATTTAAATATGTAAACTTACACAAACTATTTCAGGACAATTAATTATATCACAATATAATTTGAGGTTATGGTTACGCACATAAACTTACTTACTTACTTACTTAAAAATTCTTTATTCCTTTAGACAATACAAAAATTGTATAGGATCCGTCACACATAAACACGTAGAATCTATAAATAACATTTCAAAACTTATATAATATTACTTAAGACAAACAAGTAAAATATATACATATATAACAATGTGTTAACTAAGCATTGCAGTTCGAAATTCTGTCACACTATAAGGACATGTCTCGACCAGAAATTTTTTGAGTGATATTTTAAATAAATTAAGAGTTTTACACTCCTTTATTGATAGGGGTAAGTTGTTATAGATCTCCAGGCCAATAATTGCAGGCGACTTTTTACTTAAATTTAATTTCTTAAAGGGAACATTAAAATTATTCCTTTTTCTTGTGTTGTGATGATGAATGTCTTTATTCTTTAAAGAATTATCCTTATTCTTGAAAGTAAGAACACACACCTCCAATAAGAATATGCCCGTGAGCGTTAAGATGTTAATAAGATCTCTTATAATGTCTCTCACCGATATTATCAGCATAATAAATCAAAGCAAAATAAGATACTACTTCTTAAACTATGCCTTATAACATTAATATTGCCCAATTCTTATTGTATAGGTATAGCCAGTAAATATATGCAGGTATAAATAAAATTATTATTAACTAAACTTAACCTAAATCAGTCCCGTAGCAGCGACAATATCAGCAGACCAATAAACAATCATTCAATAATATTAAATCAATAAAATAACTTGTGAGGTAAATATGTACATATACAGCCATTAAATATCTATAGGTAAACGTATTGAGCTCAAGTCGATTCCGATATCCAGGCGACAAATTAAATTTGTAAATTTTTGGTCACGTGAAATCAATTACTGCCATGAGCTTTACAGCCAAGTACAGTAAAAAGTAACTCAATCAGCTATTCTGATACTAGCCAAATGAATTCTCTAACTGAAGTAATATCAGATATAATAAAAGTTAAACTAAGTATCTCCGGGCAGCAACTTTAAAAATATGCAGGAATACATATAATGTGCAAAATTAGATATTATAGGTTTGTTAAAGGTAAGCTCCATAAGCAAGATAGCCAGATCAATAAATGAATGATGAATATAAACCACAGATATCAAATGACCTATGGTCATTTAACTGTAAATTCTCTAATTAAAATGATATATAACGATGTTACATACGATAAGGAAAGCAAACTCAGCAAAGCTCAGGGGATGTACGTCTTGTGCATACGGGCCCGGCAAGCCCGAGCTGCCCTAGCTGAAGCACTTCATGTTTCTACTAATCTTTGAAGTGCTTCCTATGCTACTCTTCTCTTTCCTATCGGTCACTCTGACCATTTTCTTCCCAATTTAGAGTTGTAGAGAAACTTTTTCGCGACCGAGGTAACACCACCCCATGTCCCACTGAAGGGATTGGTTATAATCTTTCCAGATGTTTCCAGTCCTGGGGCATGACGCGGTTTTTCCTCCTTCCTTACACCTCTTAAAAATATTGAAACTGATGATATAATGACGATGGATTCACCCAATACAAAATATTCCGGAGGTAAAATACCCTCCCATTCGGATCTCCGGGTGGTGGGTGTACGGGGTGGATTCACATCAGTGAAAAACAACTTAAGTATTGACTTCAGCAACATCAGAGGTCTTCATGCCAGCATTAATTCTGTCCATCACCATCTCCAGACAGAAAAACCTAGTATTTTGAGATTAACGGAAACCCAAGTCAGCTCGTCTATGGACACTGCCCATATGCTTTGCCCCAATTACGAACTTCACACCAAGTTCCGATTTAAACGAGGTGTTATCGCTTACGTCCGCAGTAACCTCTCATGTCACCGAGAAGAGAGTTTGGAATCGGCAAATTTTGATGTTCTTTGGCTCAAGCTGTCACTAAAGGATGCTATTAAAATTATCTGCATCCTTTATCTTTCTCCAAATGAACCCAATTATAAACAGCTCTTCTCCTATCTCTCACTAACGTTCGACAAACTTCAAACCACCCACCCAGATGCTGAAATAAAATTCGTGGGGGACTTTAATGTTCACAACATCCCTTGGCTAAAGTTTTCTTCCCAAACGGATGATATGGGCAGAGAAACAGAGGCTTTTGCAATCACCTGCGGCCTGGCTCAGCTTGTGGACGAGCCAAGACGGATACCTGACGTTGGAAACCATCAGGCTTACCTACTGTATTTGTTCCTCACAACATCCCCAAACTCCTATAGGATAAACATTACATCACCACTGGGTAACTCTGATCACAGGCTTATATCAGCTTTGTCCACCTGTCCAACTCCACCGTCCTCTAAAGCATTTCCTCGCAAAGTGTGGCACTATAAACATGCAAACTGGAGTGAACTTCGTGACTTTTTCTGGCGGGTGTACTCAGGCGGTTTCCAAAAAGAAACAAACTTATCGCAAATGGCGCAACAACCCTTCGGTTGTTTCGCGCCGAGCTTTTCTGGATGCACGAAATAGATGCAAACTAATTATTGATCAATCCAAAGCTGATTTTGATCATAGAGTCCGCGAGAAGCTTTTGAACTGTCCGAACGGCTCAAAATCATTTTGGGGATTTGCAAAGGTCATTAGGAAAAACTTTTCACCTTCAAGTTTTCCACCACTATTGCGCGAAGACAATTCCGTTGCAGTGACTGCAAAGGAAAAGGCAGCCTTGTTTGCCTCAATGTTTGCACGAAACTCAACCCTTGATGCACAAGGAAAGACTCCACCAATGTTGCCTAGGGTCGCCACAACAATGCCAGAAATCGTTTTCAAGCAAAAAAAGATAAGAGGGTTACTTCGTCGTCTTGACTGCTTAAAGGCCGCTGGACTGGATGGAATTCCCCCCATTGTTCTCAAACAGTGCGCACTGGAGCTGACACCTATTCTAACCAAACTATATACCTTATGCTACAATAGAGGTATTTTCCAAGCCCTCTGGAAGCGCGCTAGAGTGCAACCTGTACCTAAGAAGGAAAAGAAAAATATTTCCAGTAACTACCGTCCAAAATCTTTAACCCCAGTAGTGGCCAAGGTAATGGAAAAAGTCATTAACACCGAGATCCTAAAATATCTTGAACAGAACAACATAATATCTGATAGGCAATATGGATTTAGAGCGAAGCGCTCCATATGAGATCTGATGTCCTATGTAACACACATTTGGAATTCAACCCTGGAAAAACACCGAGAGTTCCGAGTCGTTGCTCTTGACATCTCCACAACCTTCGACCGGGTGTGGCACCAATCACTCCTGGACAAACTCTCAGTTTATGGCTTTCCACCGGCTCTGCATACACTATTGTCTAGTTTTTTGGATAAAAGGAGTATTCAAGTCGCTATCGATAGTGTCTCGTCAGAGGCATTTGCCATCAATGCTGGTGTTCCGCAAGGTTCGGTTTTGTCTCCAACTTTGTTCCTGCTGCACATAAATGACCTACTAAAGCTTACTGAAAACCCCATTTACAGCTATGCAGACGATAGCAGTCTTGTATCATCCATTTCTTCTGACAAACCATTATCATCGGCCACTCTGGGACAACTAAGAAGAAAACAGGCTGACTCAATCAATCGAGACTTAAACACAATTGTTGAATGGAGATCCAACAATCTTGTAACCTCCAATGCCAAAAAGGCACAGACTGCTATGTTATCTCGGAGAAAAACTAAGGGAAATTACCTTGACATCATCATTCATGGAGGGGGATATCCTTTCTCCATCCTCCAATCTTTCGCTTGGAATAACCGCAAGCACTAACTTTTCATGGGATGAGCATGTCCGAGGTCTCGCCAAGTGTGCCTCTCAAAAACTGGGTGTACTTTTCCGTACCAAAAAATACTTCAGCACCCATCAGCTGCTTATACTCTATAAAGCGCAAATCAGACCTACTCTGGAGTATTGCTCCCACATTTGGAGTTCTGCTCCCAAACATACTCTTGCACTCTTGGACTCCATCCAGAACCGAGCTGTTAAGACTTATTAACGACGAAACACTAACTCGTTCCCACCTTAGAACATAAGCGGATGGTGGGTGATCTCTCCCTTTTTTACCGATATTATCACGGAAGGTGTTCGACCGAACTGACAACTCTGATTCCCTCCAGTGCCAGCTTTGTTCGTTCCACACGACGAGCTAGAAGCTCTCATCCATATGCTCAACAGAGCACACCCAGAACCAGCTTCTACCAAAATTCTTTCTTCTGGCGTGTGACGACCATCTGGAACTCCTTACCAAACGAATTGTTCCCTGTTCACTACAGTCAAAACATCTTTAAAAAAAGAGACAATCGGTATCTTTCCTCCTCGCCCGTTTCCTACTTGCAGTGCTCATTAGGGTATTATAGGCAACGCCTTTGCAAGTGGACTGAAAAAAAACGACCTACAATCATTTAATTATAAATTCATTAACTAAAATGATATGTAATGATAAGCTATACACGATAATTAAGACAAGCGACCTATAGTAGTTTAATTATAAATTCATTATTTAAAACTATATATAACGATAAGCTATATACGATAAGCAAAGCAAACGACCTACAGTCATTATCAACTATAACTTCATTAACTAAAATGATATATAACGGCAATTAAGGCAAACGACCTAAAGTTGAAAATCGTTTTATAATAAATTCATTAAGTAAAATGATCCCTAAATAGCGATAAGCTATATACGATAAAGAAAGCAAACGACCTAAATTCGTTTAATATGAATTCATTAACTAGAATGATATATAACGATAAGCTAGATACGGTGATTAATGCAAACGACCTACAGTGGTTTAATTATAAATTCATTAATTAAAATGATATATAAATAACCATAAGCTATATACGATAAGGAAAGCAAACTACCTACAGTCGCTTAATTATAAATTAAATAACTAAAATGATATATAACGAATTTATCGTTACAACCTATACACAGTAATCAAGGCACACGACCTACAGTCGTTTGATTATAAATTAATTGGTTAAAATGATATATTACTTTATTGAGAATTAAGGCCCTTAAATAAATTAAAGTCGATTTTACGTGTATCTGGTTGAGTTATAGACACTGGCGTCTCCTGACAAAAAGGCTGCTGTAGGAGGAAGGAAGGCGGAAATGATATCTCACGGAAGGAATTCTATCCCACAAGGGGACCCTAGTTAAATGATAAATAACTTTAGCCATCTTAAAAAGACACACGCGTGTCCAACATACCTTAAAAAAAGAAGTCGCCCCACTAGTTCATCACACAACGTTTTTAGACGCTATGGCCGATAATATACATTCTACTTAATTTGCCAAAAACTGCAACCCCCCACATAAGTTTCTAATTCTTAGTATTTCTAGTATCCTTGAGCTACTAGAACTACTACTTACTACAGGCATAGGTTACAGGTATATGCAGGAGTCCTTGGGTAGATCTGCTATGGAGTGCTTCGGCTGTAGTATTAGAAAATGCATTACAATATTTAATTTTCCATCGCTTGTCTTCCGACAAGCGATGGAATCACCATACCCACCGATACGTTTTTAAAGCATAAAGTTTTTTTTTTATCCTCAACCCGAGTCTGCTATCGCACTTCGATGCTTACTCATTCTGTTTTACGTATCCTTCGAATACGTTCAAAAATCGTGATTGTTTTGTATTTGTGAAATAAAATGTCGAAAAGAATGGAAAATATATTGTCCAGTTCCTCAAGTAAGTGTTAATAAATTGTCTATATAGAACTAGTCCGATGACCTAATATTTACGAACAATAAATGGTCGTTGATTAGTTGTTTTGGGGTTCGTTTATGCTTGTTTAGGTTAATCAATTTCCTATATAGTAGGCCGAGGGCCAAATATCTACGTACAATGATACAATGCACAGTTGATAAGTTGTATTGAGGTTTGTGTAAGATTAGGATTTGTTAAAAAATAATATATATAATACAAATGTATGTGGCTAAACAGAGATTGCTATCTAGGCGGTTTGTTGTCACAAAAAAACAAATATAATATCGGGTTTCACGAAAACCAAAACACTGAGTAGTGCAAAAAGTAGTAGGCCCCGGGGCCAGATTAGCTAGGGTATAGAGAGGTATAAAGAAGTAGTCTGAGTAGACATGAGATTAAAAATAAAATAGCTGGTTTTCATTTAGTAGAACATAATCAATTTTTATTTTCGGTCTTTCATTTGTTTACGTAAACTCACTAATTACAACTAGACTATTTTAAGTAATTAGAATAATTAAAAAACCTTGCATAACAGCCGAGGGCTTATTAAATTCATATTCATGCAGTTTTTCAGCAAGGCACAATGCGTTGACCTAACCGAGAGAAATAGAAATTAAAGTACATAGACCGAGGGCCTTGTAATTTGCGTACGAATAGTACTCGATCGATTTTTTTTCTTGCGGAGAGTAACAGAAAAAGAATACGTCCCGGCCGAGGGCTTCGCAATACAAAAAATTGTTATTTTTATTCTTATTATAAATTATTAATTAGTTAAGGTCGAGGACCTAACCATTTGACTTCCCCACAAAGAGTTGGTTAGATTGAGTTAGATAGTGCATAGGCCGAGGGCCTTATAATCTGCATACAAATAGCACTCAATCGAAAAATTCTTGCCGAGGGCATAGAAAAAGAATAGGTTTAGGGCGAGGGCTTCCCAATACAAAAAAAAAATAATATGATTTTTATTATAAATTATTAATTGATTAAGCCTAGGGTCGAGGACCTAACTATTTGGTTTTCCCACAAAGGGTTGGCCAGATTGAGTTATATAGTGCGTAGGCCGAGGGCCTTATAATTTGCATATTATACAAAGAGCACTCAATCGAAAAATTCTTGCCGAGGGCATAGAAAAAGAATAGATTTAGGCCGAGGGCTTCACAATACAAAAAATTCTTAATATTATTTTCATTATAAATTATTAATTGATTAAGCCTAGGGCCGAGGACCTAACTATTCGACTTTCTAACAAAGAGTTGGTTAGATTGAGTTAGATTGTGCATAGGCCGAGGGTATTATAATTTGCATACAAATAGCACTCAATCGAAAAATTCTTGCCGAGGGCATAGAAAAAGAATAGGTTTAGGCCGAGGGCTTCGCAATACAAAAAAAAAATTAATATTATTTTTATTATAAATTATTAATTGATTAAGCCTAGGGTCGAGGACCTAACTATTCGACTTCTCCACTAAAAGTTGGGTATTGACTTTCTAAGAAGTGATCGTTTATTATGCCAACTCAAAACTTGTGACCGCCAAATGATAATCAGATACATTTTGTGTGTATAATATTTCCCCTGTTTATGCAGCAATAATCAATTCCAATAGAGACAAAAAACAGTATATATTTCTAGTATGGTCGTGGACCTATTTAATTAAAATTGCTATCATGGACTGACTCCTTATTGTCTGCAAAATAGCTGTAAATTTTTGCAGGGTGTTAGTTGTTTTGACTAAAATATCACCCGCAGACTATTGTCTGCAAAATAGCTGTGTACTTTACAGCCTGTTAGCTATTTTGACTATAATATCACCCTCAGACTATTGTCTGCAACATAGCTGCATACTTTACAGGATGTTATGGCAAAACATATTTGGCATTAACGCCGTGGGCCATACTTTCTGAGGGATAGCCGTGGGCTATTCAGTAAATTCTATCATCATTTAAGCGATTAAAAGGCTGTGAGCCAACAGTATATATTTTAATATGGTCGTGGACCTATTTAATTAAGACTGCAATCATGGACTCCTTATTGTTTGCAAAATAGCTGCATACTTTACAGGGTGTAAATTGTTTTGACTAAATTATCTCCTGAAGACTCTTGTTTGTAAAACAGCTGTATACTTTACAGGGTGTTAGTTATTTGACTAAATATTATTGTGTGCAAATTTAATTATTTGCAAAGGTTCCTACAACACCAATTGGGCTAACAACACCAACCATTTGTCAGGCTTGGCTGATGCATTTTACTGTTTTGCAATGTGTATAATGCTCCTAAATGATTTAGGAATTATTATAAATACAGAAAAAGTCAGTTAATACCATCATAAAAATAACTTACCTAGGATTTACTTATGACTTAATTCAGAGGACCGTTTCCTCGACTGTTTTCTTTACCTCTTAAGAAAATGAATCCAATAAAAGAATTAAAATTAAAAAATATATTAACAAGTCAGGTACTACGATTCGAGATTTTGCAAAAATTATTGGTGTTTTGGTAGCAGCGACTCCTTCCGTTCCTCAGAGTGGTCATCGTATCAAAAGATAAGGTCACGCAAAATTTAAAGCCTTAAAAGGAAAGTCGTATATGACAGAATATTAATTTCAAAAGATACATAGCAAATTATTAGCTAGTGGATAGACAATCTAGAATATACTGAGAATATGAAGCCTAGTACGTTTTCATTGGAATTTTGATATTTTTATGCGTCTGCATCTCCTACAGGCTGGGGTGCCTATTGTAACGGCCAAAAATGTCGCGAGTTTTGGGAAGAAGCCGACAAGTCTAACTATATTAATTACCTTGAAGTTAAGCTGCTTGTCATGGCTTACAATTATTTACTAAATCAAATGGAAATATTAGAGTCTTACTTAGAATCGATAATAAGACGGCAATATCCTGCATTAATCGTGGGGAAAGCGTAAAATATCGCAACTTAACCAATATAACCTTTCAAATTTTAGACTGGTGTGAACAAAACGTATAACACTCTTCGCATCTTATATCGCTTCAAAAGAAAAGGGAAGCCGATAAGGCATCAAGACAAACTTCCATTGAAACAGAATACGAACTAAACAAGCAGGTATATCAGAAGATAATAAGGGGTTAGATTTATTTGCAACTTATTTTAATGTAAAATGCCTGTTCCTGGTTTCCGGATTCAACCTCCACAGCAGTCGATGCATTTGTTCTTGTGTTGATAAAACACCGGCTTAGTATTTTTACTTTATGTATTTATAATATTGCAACGATATATAAAATATATCTAACAACACTGTTAACGTTAACCTACTGTCTAAACTGTCGCTAACTTAATAGTAATAACATAGGCGTACCTATAAATATTTTTTGATTAAAACAAATTGTTAATTAATATTTAACATACAACGCTTGTTTTAATAAGTAGGTATTATAATTTCTGTAACAGCAAAATTTCGATGTCTTTATTTATAATTTAAATATTTATCTGGACTTTTAGTTCGCGAAGTAAACAAAGGAGCTTCTTACGTCTTGATAAGTACCTATAGATCAGCTCCTAACTTTATGTTTCACCGCCTAATAGGGATTAAAATATAATAAAAAGATTTTTGAAGGGAGGCTACAAGTTAAAGCCCCCTAAACCTAAATACGATTTTACATAGAACGTTGAACCTGTATTACTCTATGTATAAACACTTTACCCTTTACAATCTCTATCACTTGATAAACTAACAAAGAAAACGGTAACACTAAACACTTATGGCACTAAGTTCAGCACATCGGATCCAAATATTAACCAAAATTACGATCGACAATAATAGAGACTCTACAGTCAAAATTGAAGATTTCGGAAAAAATTTAAACCTTAGCTCCCTATAAAAGTCAGCCCATTTTTCGTATTTTCGAAAATCAGAATTACCTATTATGTGTCGCAAATTCTTTAAAACAGTGCATTAAAGTCACCGTGCACATTCGTTCCAATTATACATCCCTATTCTTAACTCTCAAAAAAAAACCACATCACCACGCAATATCTCAAACCTTGAGTAGGTGGATCAACTTAATTTTAATAAACAATGGTATGGAATGAACGTTAACGTCTTTACCGGATATAGTGTAAGACACGCCAGCACGTGAGCAGCCTTTAAGTTTGACGTAAACCTAAATGTCATTAAGAATATAGCAGGGTGGAGTCCTAAAATTCTGACACTTTCTTCAGATTCTATACTCGACCTCTAGGTACGCTCAGTGACATATTTGTTAGCCGTAATAGGTAGCCTTTTAAGTATTCCGTTGCCTAAGGTTCAATTTATTACATTTGTTTTGCTCTGATTGTATATCAATAATATATTATATTATAAAATATGTTTATTTATCTAGAATAGGTACCCTTAATTTTTAAGTGGTTAAGGAATTTATGGGATAGAATTTTCATTGTTTTTTTTTTGTTATACTTAAAATAGAGTTAAATTGAACGACTTTGCTGCCTTAATTGTATTTTTGTGGTATTCTCAGGATTGAAGGTAGAATAATGCAAAATTGCACCATCTAGCTTTAAACAGCTACAATGTAATCATATCGGAAGACAAGCGATGGAAAATTGAAAGATTAATCGAATACCTACTTACCTGTATGAAGATTAATCGTAATTTTCCGAGCTTGTCTTCCGATATGATTACAACCCTCCCAACCACATGCCCCTTAGGCGGGCAATTTTGCTCTAAAACAGAATGAGTAAGCATCGAAGTGCGATAGCAGACTCGGGTTGAGGATAAAAAAAAACTTTATGCTTTAAAAACGTATCGATGGGTATGGTGATTCAGAAACTACAATGTAATCATATCGGAAGACAAGCTCGGAAAATTACGATTAATCTTCATACAGGTAAGTAGGTATTCGATTAATCTTTCAATTAAAATTGTAATAAGCGATAACACAGCGAGGCACAGCGCGGATTTTTTTTTGAATAAAATTGAATTTAGCCTTGCAGCAGGCTACCAAAAAGGTCTACGTTGTTGACTGGTCGACCGCGGTAACGTTTCGGATATCCCTGTTTTAGATAATAAAATTATCTGAAATTTCGGAGAATTTCGGGGGTGTTTGAACACCCCAACCACCCCCCTAAATACGGCCTTGGGTAGTTACTACGAAATATCCTTTAATAGAAATAATTTTTCATTTCGTGGAAGAACAATTTGTTGCATAATAAATAATAAATATATGCAGAGGTATTTTCCTAGGTATCTCTCTTAATAATGGCATAGCTATTTCTGGAACATTTATAAAAATCGTACTCTCATTGTCGATGGACCGCCCATTTATGGTTTAAATTACATTAGGAGGAGTATATAAGGAAAATTGACAAATCCTCTTTGATTTGGTGCTGGCTTCATGATGCTCAACAACTCTAAAATTACAGAAATGAAGGAGATAAGGCTTATCGAACATATCTATTTATAGAAAAACTATAGTTCAAGATCGTATAATTCTTTATCTCGAAAAAAATCACCACAAGCTACTTGGAAACAAAAGAGAGTCTCATGTCTAAAGTACGTAACCGTTATCTTCAAATGTGTTTTTGTTTTTATAATTTTTTCGAAACGAGGTTAAACGAATAAGGACACTTAATGATAGACATAATAAAAATTTGATGCTGTACAGCGTGATCATTTTATCTTGTCCATATTTTAAATTAGTTTAATATTCTTATTTTTAATTTAATTTTTTTTGTCCTCGTGATATAAACCCATTTGAAAAATTTAACTTGAATTTTTTGGAAGGTAAATTGTGTTGATTGCTTAACTGTTCCATTTGCATATGCCGCCAATAATTAAAGATGATTGGGTGTAAAAATTGGTATCTGGTAAAATTTCACATATTGACTGGTCGGTACAAACAAATTAATTTTATTAACTTGTTTTGACCACAAAGGTGAAGGTAGCAATTAACGGTATAATTGCTACAAGCAATTAAAGTAGTGGACTGTCTTAGAATAGGGTGATGGGGTTTTGAACATAGATTATGTGTCTCTACTACTTCCATGCATTCATTCATTTAAACATACAACTAATATACAGGGTTGTGATACATTTATTTATAAACCCTCATACACGATTCAGCGATGTATTGAGTTGTTAATACAAGATTTGATGTTGTAGATCTGTCCTTGAAAAATCCGTGTTGTTGTGATACAATTTTATTAGGAAAAATTATATCATGAAGAACAATCTCAAAAATTTTAAGAAAATTACATATTATGGAGACCGGCCTGTAATTCTGAATATCCGATTTGTCGCCTTTTTTAAAAACTGGACACATTTAGACTTCTTCCAGAGGCTAGGTAAAGTTTGTTGCTTAACACACATGTTAAATAATATTTGAAGAGGTTTTATTAATACAAATCGACAGTCATGTATCAAAAATGCCGGGATCAAGTCTGATCCAGTGGTCGGCTTGGACTTAAGCTTACGTATAGCTCTTGAGACATCATGCTCTGTTATAGAGGATATGCCTATAACCTGACGGTCTTCAAAAGACAAATTCCTCGGAATCAAATTATTATTCTCCGGAACAAAGTGAGACTGTTCAAAAAAACCTGCAAACGAGTTTAAAATATCATCTGGTTTATTTAAAACTTGACCTTCAAAATTCATGGAGTCTGGCAAACCAGTCATCGCTCGTTTGCCCTTAACAAAATTCCAAACGCCTAGGGTCCTTTTTAATATCAGACTCCATTTTTAAAATGTAATTTGCGTAAGATATATGTATATCCGATTTTATGCTCGACCTGAGTACCTTAAATCTGTTTAGCGCCTGTACATCTCCTGTTTTCCTATACTTTCTATGACATGCAACTTTTTCTTTAATATTTTTTATAATACTCGATGAAAACCAAGGAGGATACTTCCTTTTATTTAATACTGAACGATAACGTGGTACCGCTAAATCAAGCATACAATACAGTAAATCATAAAATACCCCAGCCGCATCCTGAACGGTCGATAAGTTTTCTAATAATGACCAGTCTTGCTGTAAAAATAAATCATATAAATAATCAAAATCAGCTCTACGAAAATTATACATATTATTATAGTTTGTAGCCAAGTCGCGCTTTGAATTTTTAGAGTGCGCTATTTTTAAAAACAACGTCAAAGTTTTATCGCAAGTAAAAGCAGGAGAAGAACGGGTTATCGAATACTATAGTCGAACACTTTCGAAACCTGAACGTAACTACTGTGTAACCCGAAAAGAGCTTTTGGCAATAGTACGATCTGTTGAGCATTTCCATCAATATCTCTACGGGCAAGAATTTCTGATAAGCACTTTCAGCACTTAAATGGCTTTTGGATATGAAACAGCCTGAAGGACAGGTAGCTAGATGACTTGAAAAGTTACAACAATATAACTTTAAGTTAAGCACAGGGCAGGGAGATTGCATAATAATGCAGATGCTTTATCCAGAAGGCCATGCGAGGATAATTGTAAGAATTGCCAAAGAATAGATCAACGAGAAGGAATTACTCCTATTAGGCAAATGAAATTTCAGGTTGATCAGCAGTGGACCACAGAGCAGCTTAAAAAGGATTAGTGGAGGATAGTGAAATGGAACTATTCCTAAAAGCTAAAGAAGATCATCAGCCAAGACCAAGCTGGAAGAGATATCAACTAAAGGATTTGCTTTTAAAACTCTGTGGGCTCAGTGGGACTCCTTGGTGGTGGAAAATGGACTTCTTAAACGAGCCTGGGAAAGCGCCGATGAAAAAGTGTGAAGACACAGTTAGTGCTGCAAAGGAAGAAGATATCGGAAGTCCTGGAAGAATTTACTTAACATCCATAAAACACGGACTACCGCCTTACATCCACAATTTGAGATTGAGAGGTTTAACAAGACCATTGAAGAAAATTTGTCAAAGGTCGTAGATGAACATCAGAAGGATTGGGACCAACACATACCACTATTTTTGATGGCCTATAGATCAGCAGTTCATGACACGACAGGACTAACACCAGCCATGGTTGTATTTGGAAGAGAACACCGTTAACCCTGTGACCTATTATTCGGAATGCCAGACAACCAGGATATGGAAATTCAAGACTACGCAGACTCCCTCAAGGAAAAGATACTGTTACGTTTTTCCCGTGGGTTCTTAACAGAATTACAACTTTGCTTATTTTCAACTAATACTCTCTTTATTCACTACCACTGTATACAATATAACAATCTATACTACTCTTAACTTTACCACTAATATCTATTCAACACTCAATGATTAACTGAACTGAACTGACTAACCGACTGACTAACATTCGCCTTAGGTCTGCTTATATATAATCTTAAATCTATCACGAATATTCGGGAAGTATTCCGAGGCCACTCTATATGATCTCGACGAGGCCATCGAGACAATTCCAGCGATCCCGAAACTTCGCGACGGGCCGGTCGATGATTCATACAGACAGAGAAGCGAGGGGCACGGCGGGGCGGCTAGTTCTATAGGGTAGCACAAAAACGTTCGGATGGTTGTTAGGCTAGCCGTAACATTGCCTCCCTCTTAATTCTGATCGTCCCGATCAGCTACTTCATGCCCGTGATATGCTTTCAACCTGTCGAGGTGGACAACTTTCAGTTTGCTTTTGGGGCTACGCTGAATTCTATACACAACGTCATTAATTCTTTTGATGACCGTATAGGGTCCTTCCCATACTGGTGTTAGCTTGGGAGATCTTCCTGTCTTCCTTTGCGGGTTATATAACCAGACTTTATCGTTCATCCGAAATCCCCTAGAGTTAGCTTGGAGATCATATCGAGCCTTCATTCGGTCACTGGCGAGACGTTCAAACGGTAGTCCCACATCATTCTGTTTCATCTTCCCACTGGATCTTGTCTGAGGTCCTTCACTTGAGGCACAGGTTGAACACTGCTGGCACCATGATTTCACATCCTGGCAGTAGTTGACCCAGTAAAATCTGTCGCGGATCTTGTCAATCATTTTGTTCACTCCTAGATGAGCACCAAACTTTCTATTATGTACTTCGT
Organism: Pissodes strobi; assembly: GCA_016904865.1. Taxonomy (NCBI): domain Eukaryota; kingdom Metazoa; phylum Arthropoda; class Insecta; order Coleoptera; family Curculionidae; genus Pissodes; species Pissodes strobi. The sequence continues at coordinate 18,505 of JAEQML010065572.1, forward strand.
CCAGAACTTCCGCTACCCTCTTCTTTGGTACCACTAACTGCGTCTTCACTACTTTGCCATCGGCGCTTTCCCAGGCTCGTTTAAAGAGTCCATTTCAACAGGGAGTCCCACTGAGCCCACAGAGATTTAAAAGTAGATCCCTTAGTTGAAATATCTCTCCAGCTTGGTCTTGGTTGACGTTCTTCTTTAGCTTTTAGTAGCAGTGCTATTTCATTATCCTCAAGCTGATCTTTCTTTAGTTGCTCTGTGGTCCACTGCTGATCAACCTTAAACTTGATTCGTCTAATGGGAGTGATTCCTTCTTGTTGGTCAATTCTTTGGCGATGTTTATAATTATCCTCACATGACCTTCTGGATAAAGCATCTGTATTACTATGCCATCTTCCTTCCCTGTGCTTATCCTTAAAGTTATATTGTTTCAACTCTTCCTGACTAGGCTTTGAACCGCTGTTGTCTCTGTATGGAGCTGTAGGTCGTAGTTGTACTCGACAGTCTCTCTTGAAATGCCCAATGTTGCCACATATATAGCACTGATTTGAAACATTTCGGTTACGTGGCCTATCTTCTAGTGGCTCCCGGAATCTTTGTACTTCACAGTCCCTTTTGAAATGCCCAGTCCTGCCGCATCTATAGCACTGATTTATAGTCTTTTGATTACATGGTCTAACTTCTATTGGCTCCCGGAATATCCGTACTCGACAGTCCCTTCTGAAATGTCCAGTCTTTCCACATCTATAGCACTGATTTGATGTATTTCGGTTATGTGACCTATCTTCTATTGGCTCCTCGAATCTTTGCACTCGACAGTCCCTTTTGAAGTGTCCAGTCTTGCCACATCTATAGCACTGATTACGGTTGTATGGCCTAACTTCTAGTGACTCCCGGAATCTCTCCGTGGCCTGAAGAACTTCGGTTAATTTCTTCAAAATACCGCCCATTTCAGTTAGTTCACAATTATTCGCCAAATTTTCTTCCTCGATGGATACGTCCCTGATTGCTGGCTTAGAGATGTTACAGGCCGCCTCGATTTCCAGAGCTCTACCCAAAACTTCACGGCTGCTATCAAATTTGGCTAGACGTAACATCTTCTGAGTTTCTGGATCTCTGACACCGTCCACGAAATATTGGGCAGCAAGTTCCTCTTGAAATTCCTCTGTCGCTCCCGGGTAGGCCAACTGAATGAGACGTCTAATGTCTGCCTCAAATTCTTGCAGGTTTTCACCAGGCTTCTGATGTCGGGACTTAACTTGTGCCTGATACAGTTGTCTTCTATGTTGGTCTCCAAATCGTCTCTCCAGGGCAGCTGCAAGTATGTCATATTTCCCTTGTTGGCTGATGGGAATGGTCTGCAGTAGTTCCAAGGCAGATCCACGAAGCGCTACCACTAGTGATGTAGCCATTTCTTCATTATTCCACCCGTTGGCAACAGCAGCGGCTTCAAATTGTCTTTTGTACATTGTCCAGGATGTTTGACCGTCGTACGTTGGAGGTTTGATGTTTTGTCCTGAGGCGAATGCCCTCTCGGTGGGTGCTTGGTGTTTTAGTCTGGAAACTTCTGCTTGTAGATTCTTCATTTCTTTCTGTACGTCTCCTACTTCTTTTTGTACAGTTACAACTTCTTTTTGTATATTGTTTACTTCTTTTTCAAATTTCTCATTTTGCCCGTCCAATATTTTCTGTAATTTTCCTTGCTCGCCTACAATTACATCCAGCATCCATTTCTGCAGCTGTTCCTGTTCTGCTTGCCTTCTACCTTCAGCCTCTTCCCGTTCCGCTTGCCTTTTATCTTCTTGATCTTGTAAAATTTTCTGAAGCCGGTCCTGCTCTGCTTGCCTTCTACGTTCATCCTGTTCCCGTTCCGCTTGTCTTTTATCTTCCTGGTCTTTTAAAATTTTCTGAAGCCGGTCCTGTTCTATTTGCTTTTTACGTTCATCCTCTTCCCGATCCGCTCGCCTCTCAGCATTTAAATTATCCATAAAATCGGCCAACATTTTATTTATTTGTTCCATTTCTGCCGCTTGTTGCCTCGTATTGACCATAGAATTTTATAAAATTTTCACAGAATCCACCAACCAAACGGTCTCGTTGACTTACTTGTACCCTTTTCTTTCCTCGAAAAATACTTCACAAGTCCGGTCCTTTCACAATCCAACTTCTGACACCAAATGTTACGTTTTTCCCGTGGGTTCTTAACAGAATTACAACTTTGCTTATTTTCAACTAATACTCTCTTTATTCACTACCACTGTATACAATATAACACTCTATACTACTCTTAACTTTACCACTAATATCTATTCAACACTCAAT